>APFE031279521.1:22337-79489 GCA_000404065.3 Pinus taeda | reverse complement strand
GGCTCCGGAAGTTCAGGACCTGAAAAAACTGCTAAAAATAGTAAATTGTGCTACAATTATGGAAACTGAAAAACTGAAAGAGACAGTTGTGGGGGTCCAAATGGGATAGGTGGGTGGCCACCAACATCCACCTGGATCACTCTTCCTCTGGAAGAATCTTGGGCAAGATTATTTTCTTTATGAGCAAGGCACACAACCTCTTCACAAAATTCAGGGGTTGTCTTATTTCCAGAATCTTTCTCTCTTTCAGCAATTTTTTTTACAAGAGAGTCAAAGGTAATATCTTTGAGATTTCCATTTGCTTGCAATGACTCAAGATAATTGGAGTAAGTAGGATAAAGTGCCTTGAGAAAAGCGACCAGAGGAATATCCAATTCAACCTTAGTGACTTTGATATCATGCATTATAGATTTTACTTTGGATACAAGAGAAAGAGGATCATTATTTTGTAATTCAAGGGTGAAGAGTTTAATCATGAGTTTAACAACTTCAAGTGCAGAGTGTGAGTCATAGAGTTCCTTCAACTTTTGTAAGGCTTCGAATGCATTTGAAAATGGCGAAATTTGTCGACTCACCTCTTCACTTACTGATGCTGCAATCAATGCATAGGCTTTTATATTCTTATTTTCCCAATTGGCAAGCTCCTTGTCTGAGGTAGGTTGGACTGGCGCTTCGTCTCCTTCTCCAACACACACTCCTTTCCATAGCTCATTAAAAATGAGAGTGTGTTGGATTTTCCATGACCATTCAAGATAATTCTCCTTTCCATTGAGAACTACTCCCACAATAGATATAATTGAATGCATTGTAAAATCTGTTTATAGTGGAGAAAAATATTGCTGCTGTAAAATTTTACTCGTAAAATGATTGTTATACCAGCAATGTTCAACTTAACAACATTCAACATTCACCTGAATACCTGAGTCTGACTGGAGCTGTATTTCTTTTGCTGTTGTGTATGGCAGAGATGAATGACGAAGATGAGGAACGAAGATGAATCGACGGAGATGAGTGGTGGAGATAAGCGGAAGAGAAATACGGAGGAGGGCTGTCGATGGTAGGCGATCAACGGTTATTGCAAGCAAATCAAGTGGGGGCGTTAACAAAGATAGAGGGCGGTTTTAAAGCGATAAGCTAGATTTCGGGCGGGTGAGAAATGGTAAGTGGTATTTAGTGGAGAGTGCCCGATTCCATTCAACGGTGGACATGTAGCATCTAAAGGAGAGAGAAAAACTGCTCATTTCGGGTGGGTGACTCTTGTGCAAGTTGCCCACCTGAAATCGCTTTAGACCGCTGGATCTTGGGATTTGAGATCTACGTTGGAGAATGAGCCTTAGGAGAGAGAAAAAAGTGCACATTTAGAGTGGGTAATTCTCGTGTATGTAGTCGACCCTAAATCGATGTCAGATGTCGGATCTTGAGATTAAGATCAACAGTGGAGAATGAGCTCGATAAAGTGAAACCTTGGGAACTGTGTCTGAGCAGGTTACGTCATCGCCATTGGTATTTTATATGAAAAATGATATGCGGTGAATAAGAAAACGTATGTGGAGCTTCAAATATGAAAGGGTTAATGAAGGGTATGATTGCATCGCAAACATGTAGCGGTATTGATCGAGGCAAAGAGACTAGCGATATGCGATTAAAAGCGGACCCGACGATATTTTTATATGCGGGTTCATGACATTTGAGATCTGGCCCAAGGGAGGAAATCCAAGTTACTATAGCACCTTCGACTTCAATGCGCCATTCAAAGCAACAACAATGAATGAGATCTCGCAGGGTTTTGACAGAGATGTCAGCCTGCAAAAGATGCAAAACAAAGGCAAAACAAAATAGGAGTTACAAATTAAAAAGGAAGCCAAAAAATGGTGCCTGCTCTGATACCATGTCAGGCCAGGAGGTAACTCCTCAAATCAGAACTAATATTAGTCATTCAAGTTGTTCATTATTATACAAGAGGGAGTGACTATTCGGTTCATCTCCTGATGACTCTCTATCTTCTCTATTATTTATTTACATTAATTACAGTTGTACACCCAATCCCTCTGATTATGTGTCAACATTTTCGAACACTTCAAGTATATCACTGGAGAATACTTGGTCAAATATGATGTTAGAATCAAAGTGATGGTCGATGTATGAACTAAAAACCATGAGAAGGAAAAATAGAAATAGAGTGGGTCATTCCTAATGCGCGTTCTCGAATAAGAGAAAATGTAAGAATGACCAGACCAAGGAAGGGGAGGGAAGGCACAATGGTTTAAAAAAGGTAGTTGTAAAGTCAGAGGGGGAGCTCTAGTGGATAGAAATTATTTATTGTCCACACATGGTTGCCAGTTATAGACGAGTAATCTAATTAATGATGGAAAGAAAAACCTATTTTAATCGCTTATTCTAAATAGGTTACATATATTTATGAGTTGATTAATTCTTCCGGTTAGAATGAACAAAATTATTTTGATGGAATCTCATAGACATGATTAAGGGGGATTGATTATGCATAATTAAAGTTAAATGGATAGAGATTTGTAACATGAATTTGCTTGAGATTTAAATCTATTATTTTATTTTTATTACAAAAGAGGATACTAAGATTGGTATACTAAACACCATTATGTTCTTTTAGTGATGCTTATTAGTCAGTTTTCCTAGTGATGTTTTTCTTGTGCAATTATATAAGTCTTTTTAGTCTTCATATTTGAAATGAAATTCATATAAGTTCTGATGCTTTGTATTGATGTTTATTTATTTTTTCACCTATCAGCTTGATAATCATAGATATAAATAAGCATTATTCATCCCACCTCTGAGCTTTAATTTTTATCCAACTAGATCTTGAAATATTCATTGGAATGACATCTTAGTTGTAACTTATTTGAAATTTTATTATCATATGTGCACTTTGATATGATGCAATAAGATTATTGTTTCATTTCATATGTTGTAATATTAGATATATAACAGAGAAATTAATTATTTAATGAAATAAATAGTAACTTTTCAATCTAAATGTTTTTTGGCAGAACAAGAATATTCTAGAAGATACAATTGATCCTCATCACATAGATCCAAATTATGTTGGGTCTGATGCTGAGATAGTAGATGATGCTCATGATGTCACAAATATAGATGACAACAAGGCCAATGCTCATACAGATGACGTTGATGATGATCATGATGATCATGGTCACAATGGTGTTGATGATTATGAGCCAGTTGTTGGTAGCAACCAATGACATTCATGATCATATAGAATGCATCATGGATCATTTTTTATATATTGTTATGATGCCGATTTTCATGGTTACTATCATATGTATCATTTTCACAGCCTCTAGTACCATATTATTGAGTTGTATCTTTTTGGCATCTCTCATTTTCACTTATATCATTTGGACATGACGTATCATATTGACTTGTATCATTTTTTTGTACATAATTTATCATTTCTATTTATATCACTTGTACACGATATATCATTTTGACTTATGTGTCAATTTTTGGACATGTATCATTTTCACTTGTTATTGATCTACTAGTATATGTGATTTTCACTTATTTTAGTGATATATGATGATAATGTTATCAATAGTATCTCGTCAATTTTATATATTGGCAGTGGTTGATAATTTGGATGCATATTTATTACATATGATGGTTTTTATTTGCTGCTCATGAAGGATGTTGGCAAATTCACTTAAACTATAGATATTTGACTCACTTGTTTTACTTATATATGATGATCATGTTACAATAATTATCTTGTTATTTTATATATACTAGATTTTACAGATTTTATTTTGATGGAGATTTAATACGTATAATGATGTTGTTAATTTGTATGGATGTATGTTTCCCTAAAATTTATTTATAAATGTTATCCTATAAAATATTTCAAATGGATTCATATGACTTATTGTAAAATCATATAACTTATTTAAGAGACATGATATATTTAACAAATTAAATTGAAATAAAACATATTAATTTAATTGTATACAAAACAATAATAATGTTTGGAAGTAAAAAAAGAAGCAACAATGGAAGCAAAATCTGAAAGCCACACTAGAAGAAAAATGGGAAGCAAAAATAGAAGCAAAATGGAAAGAAAAACTGGAAGCAAAACGGGACAAAAAACTGGAAGCAAAATCAGAAGCCAAATTGGAAGCAAATATTGGCACTAAACTTGGTGCTATTCTTGGTGTTATTCCCGATTTTTAGAAGCAAAAAAAGAAGCAACAATGGAAGCCAAACTGGAATCAAAATCAGAAGCTACATTAGAAGCAAAATTGGAAGCAAAACGAGAACCGAAACTAGACATAAAACTGGAAGCCAAACCAGAAGCAAATCTTGGCACTAATTATGGCACTAGAACTGTTGCTATTCCTGGCTCTATTCCCAAAATTTCTTTCAGCACTTATCATGGTGTTATTTCCAACATTATGCTTGAGGTTATTTCTGGCGTAATTTCTGGTGCAATTTCTAGCGCAATTTTTGACAGAATTCTCGGTGCTATTTATGGCACTATTTTTTCGTCGCTATTCCAGGTGCTATTTTTAGTGTTATTTCCAGTGTAATTTCTGGCACTAAATCTAGCGCTATGATAAACATTCCTTATTGCACCCATTTTTATGCTGGAAAAGGTGTCCAATTCGTGAACTGAAATACACTAAATTTTGACACTATTTTAGTTGTTATTTTCCTATTCTTTTGTAGTGGTACATATTGTTGAGGATATGAAGAATACTCGAGCAAATGTAACACTCTATAAGATGGGTCAGCTTCCTGAACAAGGAAAGTTAATAATCTAGACATTCAACCTGAATGTTATACCAAGTAATTTTGGGAATAAAGCCTTTGACCAACTATTTTGGGAATGCTATACCGAGTAATCGGTAATACTACATCAGTCGCTTTGACCAATGCGATATAAAATAACAAGGATGTAATTAATGCATAAAGTATTGGAGTTTATTCTATATGAGAACACTGCCTTTTCTTCTTATTTTCGATATCTTTAATCATAATGTGCATAACTATCTAGTACATTTTGGTGCTTCAACTAATGTTATGACTTGGTAAGTTTGCAAAAATATCAATGCCACTCCAAAGAAAACTAATGCCAAAATTATACAACTATATAAGAGTGAATTGCAAGTAAGGTGAAATCAAGGATGTACTCATCTCATTATCATTAGATTCGAAAGTTGTACAAGCTATCGGTATAGTGGTAGTAGAAATTGTTGAACCATATTTTCTTCTTTTGAGCAGAGACTAGTCCAAGAAACTTCAGGGATATTTTTCTATTGATTGGTCTCACTTGTGGCTCCCATATAAAGGAAAAAATAACCATATAAGAGTGGATAGTGAGCCACATATGAAGTATAATGTGATGGAATTGGAAGGACCCAATGAGACCATCATTTTTCTCAGGAAATGGTGGGAAATTTCTTTTTGGAATTAGAGATTGGCTGCTACATAACACAACCATCAATGGTATCATTAGTAAATTAGTCATAACTTCTCCCATGTAATCTGACTAGTTAAAATGAAAACTTTGTTATAGATGTGAATAGCATTAGTATATAGAGTATTATTTCTATAAACAATAACATTTAGACTCTATATTATGATGGATCTAAAACCTAAGATGGACCTTGTGTAGGTTGCATATTGCTAGACTCAGAAAAGAATAAGAAACTCATTTCTTGTTGCCTAGAATTCGGGTGTACAAATAGCATAGTTGAATACGAGGTACTATTTTTTGGTCTAAAGAAAGGCATCAATCCAAGTAGAATGCGTAAAAGTTATTGGTGATTCTGAAATAATCATTTGATAGGTGAGTAATACAATTAATTGTTTATATCCTCATTTAAAGAACTACCATTAGGCTCATTTAAATCTTTAAATATTATCTCAGTACATGGACTCAAGAATGTTTCAGCTACACCTTGGAAAATGAAACAACACAATTTACTCCTCTTAGAGATGGGGTTTAAATTGAAATAGTTTATAATCCTGCAATCCCAAATAATGTGACTAAGTTTTTTTGTTTTCAATGATTATGAACAAATATTGGACTTCCTCACTAACTTGGATATATTTAATGATGCATCCACTAATGAAGAAGAACATAACAAGTCTCTAAAGGAGGAAGAAAAGCGGTGAAAATGAAATCAGATGCCTAAAGGTGTTGTTACATTAGAAAATATATATGATTCGTAGAGTTGTTTCAGGAGGTCCTTAACCATTAAAATGTAGAGCTCGACGTTGAAGTATGAGATAATAAACCTAGGTATAGAGAAGGACCCCAAGTTTGTGAATCTCACTATGTATTGCACTCCAGTTGAACACCAAACATATATACAACTGTTTAAGTAGTATCATATGTTTTTTCCTAGATCAATGATGATCTCAAGACTTGTGATACCAGAATCATCCAACATGTGATTCCCATAAAGGAGGGGTGTAGAGCCATTCCAACAGAGGTTATGAAAAGTGCATTCAACCTTGGAGCCACTTATATAGAAAGGGTTGAAGAAGTTGTTGGATGCCAATATTATATTTAAAGTCTAACATTCAACTTGGGTTTTTGATTTGGTTAATGTCATAAATAAATCAAGGGAGATATTATTGTACATAGACTTCTATAATCTCAATCATTCATATGATAAATGTCACTACCCTATCCAATCCATGGAACAAATTCTTCAGACGGTCTTAGGTTCTGAGATGTTTTCCTTAATTGATGGATTTTCTAGTTATAACCAAGTTCTAGTATCTGAACCAGATAGGCTAAAAACAACCTTCATAACTAAGTGGAGTACATTTACATTATTGAAGAATGCCTTTTGGGATGGTAAACATTGGGGCCACCTTCCAATGGGAAATGGATCTCTTTTAGGGGATTATTTACTCATAGTGTGGTTGTATATCTTGATGATGTGATGGTATTTTCCAAATGATGGTCATATCATGTATGCCATATGAAACAAATTTTTGAATGTTGTAGGAAATGTGGGATCTCACTCAATCCCAAGAAAAGTATAAGTTTGCAGTGTTTGAGGGAAATCTCTTGGGACACATTATAACAATGAGTGGAATCAAAAGAGACTCAGAAAGGGTGAAACCAATCACACAGATTCTGTACCCTAACGGGAAGAAGTCCATGCAGTATTTCTTGGGAATTATAAACTTTATTATAAAATTCAATATGATTTTGCACAGATTGTGAAACCATTACAGAACATGATCAAGAACAACATAGTATTCAAGTGGAATCAGAAAGAAAAGGATGCCTTTGCTAGGATCAAAGAAGAAATTGTTATGGACCCAACCTTATTTAGTACCAATTTTGATAAAGAATTTATGTTGTATACTTTCACAAGCGACTCTTCACTTATTGTAGTACTCTCACAAAAGCAAGACCAAGGAGATCAAAGCCCTATATCTTTCATGAGTACCAACATGCAAGGATCTGAGCTAAAATATCTCTATCGATAAGCAAGATTATGTAATCTGCAAAGAAATAAAACACTTTAGCCCTTATATCCTGAAGAGCCACAACAAGGATATTTCCCCTCACCCTATAGTTATATTGATATTTGTGCAAAAGGAACTAGGGGAACACAAAGGAAATTTGATGAAATCACTTTTGAGAATATGAACTCGAATTTAAGCCATCTCATGTGATTAAAGGTCATGGATTATGTAAATTAGTTGCAGAGGATACAAATCCCAAAACTTAAGATATGATATACTGGGATAACGAAATCGAGATGTTCGCCTCATATTATGTGCATAGATCCACTTCACAACCTTCTTGGTATATCGAATTGAGGTAGTATTTAGAAGAGGGAACTTTTCCTTTAGAGCTCTCAACAACATGAAAGCATGCAATTAGACTCATGTCCACACAATATTGACTAATCAATGAAATTATGTTTAGAAAGTATCATAACAAAGTATTATTGTGGTTCTTGGAGTTAGTTGAAGAAAATAAATTTCTTATGGAACTTCATGATGGATCAGGTAGGGGACACTTCGCTGGTGGAACCACAACACACAAGATTATTTGCGTAGGTTAATATTGCCAAAATTTATTCAAAGACACATTCTCATATGCCAAATAAGTGTCCTATTTGTCAAAAGTGTGTTGGAAGGGAAAAGAGAGCAATTGTTGCATTGCAACCAATCCAAGTTGAAGAACTAATTCAGTAATGGGGACTTGATATTATCGGTGAAATTTTTCCTTATTCATATGAGAAACAGTAATACATCTGTATGGATAAGAAATATTTCACATTCTAGTTGGATGCCATTCCATTGAAACAAGTTAACAATCAGATGGTCATGTAATTCATAGAACATAACATCATCACCAAGTTTGGAGTTCCAATCTATCTTGTTTTTTATAATGCCACTTATTTTCATCATTGATATTATATGAATCTGGTTTGGAAAAAGGAATTCTTTTGAAACATTATTCAAATTATTATCCCCAAGGCAATGTCCTAGCAGAATCAAGTAACAAGAATCTAATCTGTACCATCAAAGGAACAATGGTCACCCAACAATGTAACTATCATAATGCTTTATCAAACACTCTGTGGGATGACCATGTGACACCAAAAATATTCCCTTAGAACCTTGCCATGTCCCCCCATTTTGTTTTTCAAATGATAAAAATATGTATGTGAAGGGCTTAAGATTTAGTGCATCATGCCTTCCTAGCATAATGCATCGCATATGCCTAGTGCAACGCAATGCTATTCATTAGCACAACACAGACTTACCCCTTAGCATGGATCAACACATCCTTTTAGTCTTAACACACTGCCTTTGACTAGTGCACAAGTCTTCTTGCAACATAACATTTAATGCACATTAAATACCCTCGTAGGTGTGAGAAAACTATATAAGGGCTACCCCCAAGTCGTTTTCACAATGCTTCCTTGTCATGAGAACTCCTTTCTCATCAATGCCCTGAAGCATAGTAATGTGTCCTGTTGTTGTTGAGTGTTGTGTCAATGCTAGGAGTTGAACAACCGTGCCAAGCGTTAGGCAGGTTCACACACCTTCCTTTGTATTTCTGTTTTCTTTTGACGTTTCCTTATTTGCAAAAGCATTCAAATTCTTGACACTTGACCTTTTGCTATCCCCTGCACTATTATATATTTTTAGGCATGCACAATCTAAACCTTTTCATTCTTTTCTCTCGCTCTAGAACCCTCACCCTCCTTTCCCATTCACTTAACCCTATTGCCCCCATTCTTAGTTTATTTTCCACTATCTATCTCCCTTGCTTCACCCAATTGTGCAACAACATGCCATCCTTCATCGCTTGGTGCTATGATGTGGACTTATATTACTCCCTACGCAACAACGTGATCACCTTCACCCGAGTGTTGCAACAAAAATTTCAAAATTTTTCTATGACTCTGCCAAGTGCAACTACACCACCTAAAAGCTTTGTTAATGTTGATAATCTTGTTGTCGCTATTCTCTCTTCTCTTGCACAGTGGCACAATCACCCTCTTTAGACTACCCCTCTCTCTAGTGTAATGATGCTCTCTCCCCTTGTAGTATTATAATTTTTAGTGTTGTTGCAACCCCCTCTCCCTTGCGTAGTGGCACAAGCTATGGCCATAGTCTATCATGACTTCCTACGAATCATGCTCATGACTCCAATTTATTACTACAATTCTTAATGTCACCAATCACCTTTCCCTTGTCCATCATTCTTTCCTGCGCAACAATGCATTGACTTGCTATACACAAAGCTCTCCCATTACGCAATGCACTAAATTTGATTTTATTTTTAACTGCATTAACTATCACCATGAACATATTTAAAATGTTAGGTACAATAAATTTGGAGTGCCTCAACATTTCCTTGTCAATAGGAGAGATGGCCTTGCCTAAAACAAGATCAGGCAAACAGATTGTTGAAGGTGTCAAAGAAGGGGAAGAATAAAGTTCTATAATCTTAATCCCAATCTATGCAAATACATCATGCCACATTGATAAATTTATACTAATGACCTGGTCTGGAATATTTTACTTGTTTGCACACAAAGATGTCCTAGAAGATGAGGAAGATAATTAAGTGTATCAAAATGTGAAGAATTTGTGGTTGCATAAAGTAGCATCATATCTTGTTGTCCTCCCATGTGCATAGACTATTGAATGGGTAATAAAATGCATCAACACGAAAGACATCACCATTCCGGATAGTAATGGAAATTCTATAGAAATGTATATCTATCCTCACATTGTAGAATATTACAAACTACCTAATTATCATGTGGCACTTACAACAATGTGGTTTGAAGTTTTTCCTTAGCTAGTAAGGATATCCTATAGACCTTTTGGAAAGAGCCAAATAAATTCTAACACAAAAATGATGGGATATACAAGACCAAGTTATTGAGAAAGGCATACCATATGGTAGAGGCTATGTGTTGTTGGTTGTATGGAAATCGAAATGCAAAGACATTCAAAGAGACTTGGGTACCATTGATATACACCTGTACTAAGGAGGGAATCATATTCAATTAGATATTATGGTGGCTTCCATCCAGACAAGGGTAAAACAAGCTCAAAATCCACCTACAGGAAAACAACCTAAATTTGACATGGGATCATACTTGCTAGATGCCATATGCTTGAGGTGTTAGTTTGAGGTATTAGGATGGGGATGGAATTTTTCTTCGAAATACCACCAATGTATATATATCGTTAGAACTTATGGGATATAGGTTATAGGGAAATGTACCATAAAATAGTTGACGGATTCATTTCACCCTTGTACCACATTCTTTTCAATGTTGAAACACCATTTATGTCCAACCAAGAAAGAGAAGCATTGCACAATATCACCGATTGGTTTAGATTGAAAAACTCTACATATATCAAAGTATTCGTAGCCTATAGACCTCTGCACCAGTTCCCTTTATTTTTCACAAATAAATCTATCTTGCAGGGGGTAGCATATTAGGTAACAACATGGTTGGGAGGCATGTTAGTGAGTGCAAAGAAGGCACCATGGCCCACTTTCTCAATTTATGTAGGCACATAATGTGTCATAGGTTATAAGGAAATAGAAGTAGAGGCCAATGATTTATAATGTTTCAGGTTTGGTGAGCTTAGATTTTACAATTATACTTCCAGAGGCATTGCTGCAACTCATTGTAAGTAGCTAAAGTACAAATTGCCACACACACCTAGTGTTGATGATGAAGAAGAAAAAACAAAGAACTTTTACAATCATGCACTTATTGTGGATGCCCAAAAGAAGAGAGCTGGTACTTATCAAACAAATAATGGTGCATAACCTACAAATGGGGAATAATCTAAAGGAAAAGATGCCTAGGACAATAAAGCTACCCAAAAGAGCGAAAGGGAGATAGAGACATTAAAGAAAGAGAGACAAAAAAGGTTTGAGAAAGAACAAGAAGCCAGGAAGGAGGAGGAAAAAAAGAAGAAACATGAAGAAAATAAGAAATAAGAAGAAGAGAAAATGAAGAAGGAGGAGGAATAAAGAAGAAAACAAGAAAAGGAGGAGCATAAGAAGAAAGAAGAATAAAACAAGAGGTAGGAGGAAGAAAAGAGAAAATAAGAAGAGGAAGCAAGAAAACAAGACACAAAAAGACTAGCAAAAGAGGCAATTGATAAGCAAGCACAAGAATAAATCAGAAAAAGGGAGTAGGCCAAGAAAGAAACCCAAGCCATAGCGACCAACATGGATGTCAATCTTGCTACGCCAACTTCCATGCCACTCACTGAAGTACATCTGCCACTCAAAGAGATGGGAATCTCAACCATGAAGAGAATCAAGTTTTAGACCTTGCAAGTTTTAGGTTTGAAAGGCATAGGTGCTTAGCCCAAGAATTAGAAAATGAAATCTTGGTGACTACTAAAAGAAATATAGTGTCAAATAATATGGGAAATTATCTAGAAACCCCTTCAGTAGGATTGACCTTCTTCGCCACTACTGAAAGAAATATCGATCATTTTCTAAACAAGGTCAAAGAACTAGAGAAGAATCTGGCCAATTCACAACAGGAGAATGATAGGCTTCAAAAAGAGAATCAAAATTTATCAACCTTGAGTTCTCATGAATATAATTTCCAAGCAGAAACATTGGAGGAAAATAGAGTGCTAGAAGACATCATGAAACACCTATAAAAAGAGATAATCAAGCTTCAAAAGGTAGCATCCTCACTCATGGCCATTCAAAATGAACTCAAAGTGAAAGGAATTATGTTAAGGGAAGCTTTGACTGACATGGACATAATGTACAAGTGGGACACAAAATAACCTAATGCCCAAACTAATTTACCATGAAAGGATGAAATGGATAGGGAAAGGGCTACGGAAGAAACCAAATTCATCATCCAAGCCCATGAGAAAATGGGGATAGATGTGGTTAGGATAATGAGTAGTTATTGGTAATGTCATAACATGATAATAGTTATTCTTAAGTCTCATAAAATAGTCATCATTAGAGCAAGTGGGGAAGTAAGGCCAGAGTAGTACCTCCAACAAGAAATTTAGGAATTTATAGATACACATAGGCTAGCCATCACTCAAAATGCTCTAAAGCCCACCAGGAAAGTTATTACGTAACACATGGTGAAGCAACAAAGTTGCATACATTGCTCTCCACGCTATTCCATCGAGTAGAAGCATACTTGAAAACAATAGTGCCTTGTTCTTTTGAACATGAGATCGCCTATGAGAACATGATATCGGGCAAAGTATTATCCATAGTTGTCGATCACAAAACATGTCACACTTACCTGACTCAAGAATTGAAAGTTCAAACTGTACCTTTGGCCATTTTGATATTGGTGCCATGAAAGATGTTTATTTGATTATTTTGAATTTTCATGTAATTATGTAAATAAATTAGAATTAGAATAAAAAATTAAATATAAATTAGATGTAAAAGAAGCTGAAAATTCATGAGGATATTCCAAAAGTCATGGGAGGTGAAAGTCACCTAACTTTGAGTAAATATATCCTCATGGCTAGTTACAAATGACCTTTAGTTTTAGACTCCTTAGAGAAATTTAAATGGGAAACCTTGTACATTTCTTGTGAAGATCAAGTGATAGTTTTACATTCCCAATATTGGATCTCTGGGGTATTTTGTGTAATAGTGCATGGGGTATTTCAACACCAACAGGCCGAGGAAAGTATTTATTTCACGTGTTGTAGAACATTGTGAGACTATTCTTTTAGCTGCTTAATGGTATGTGATTGTTGTTCATGTGTTGAAAATTAATTAACTATTTTGTTAATTGGAGACTTATATCTTACTTGAAATTGTTTGTTGACTTATATAGGCTTTCATGTTGGTTATTAAGTGAAAACTAATTTACAATTGCTAACAAGTATATTTCTTTATTCATGAATCTTAATTAAAGTTTTCTATCACTCTTTTTTTGAGGTTCATGTCCACTTTCTAACCTGTTGTTATCACCTAGATTGAACCTCAGGCTGAAGGAAGGCAATGCCAGGGTAACCACAAACCATGCTTAGCCAAGTAGCTAGCCCTACTAGGCCAGGAGAGGGCTCTCTCCGTAAGGATCTCAGCCAAGATGACTGGATCAAGAAAATGATATTAGGCTAAGCACAAGGTTTGATTTGATTTTGAAGGGTTTTGGTGGATCAAGAGGAGCAAAACAGTTAGGGAAAGGAAGTTAGGTCAAAATTGCAAGGTGTTTGATGGGGCAAGGTAGGCACAAGGCTCAGCGCTCTAGGGTTTGATGGGGAGGTGATTCAAGACAGGTTAGGAGCTAGAAAGAGCATGTAAGCAACATGGATTCTTCCTAAATTAAATAAAACATAGACTGTGAATATTTTCCCAAAACAAAGCATAAATATTATGGGTTCTGCCTATCAACTTGAAAACATCCACTTAAAAGCAATGAAATGATTGATGATGTACAAACCATTTAACATATGATCACAATAGAGAAAACTGAGCTGAGAATCATACCACATGGATCCCAAAGAAATAGCTGCAACTTTTCATTAATATCCTACTAAAAACTGATACAAAATGATGTCTACTCAAAGCCTAAGCATCCAACTGAGTCTAACCCTTTACAATGAGAAAGAAAAGGAAGATATAGACATTGATTCAACCTCCTCCCATCCTAAGGGGTCGAATACCTAAGATGAGGAACTAATCCATCAAAAACTGAACAAGATACTGGAATCTAGGCAACCTAACAACTTGCCACTAAAAGGGAGGAAACTTATTCATTTGTCCTCAAGATAACTTTTGATCTAATGAATCTTCCTTACAGTAACTACCATCCATATTATTTACATACATAGTCATCATTTACATTAGTAAAAACATCATTCATGAGAGAAAACCCAAAATTATAGTCCTGGCAGAGTGAAGTCAAAATTCAGCATAAAATTGCCCTATGCACAACGCCCAAGCCCTATGCACAATACTTTTTGCAGGGCCATTTTGGAGGCATTCCTGGTGTCCAAATTGGACCCAAAATCACTTTTTGGAAAGCTACTCAAGTCTAATTTCCCTAACATCTTGAATTTTTTCATTTGGAATTCATTTGACCCCTCAAAAACTGATTCTCCTGAGACTACTTCCGTGGCTCAAAAAAAGGGAAAAAGGTCATTTTTGGGGTGTTTTTTGACCTTTTGGTTGACCAGTTCTACTCCAAAATCTTAGGAAATGCATAGGGTGCATGTACTCATCATTGTGAATCCAAAATTTTTGACCATTTCCTCTTTGTATGCCTTTAGGAAAAGCACAGGGCTAGTGGCGTTGCACATAGAGCCAAAATTTATGTGTCAAAAACTGTTAAATTCTTCAAAAATACAAAAATTCTCAAAACTTGCTCAAAATTTGTGGGAGACCACCACCATCAAGTGTCTAGGTCATCCAAGGAAGCTTCAGCAGGAAACCTAAGCCTATCACCCTCCTTTTTTCCTTTGAGTGCTTGTTTTAGCCTTGTCTTCATTTGCTTGACTCTTATGTTACAAATCTTATTCGAGGTCTTTTTCTCTATCCTTATTCATCATTCGGCTCACCATAATATCCATAAGCCTCCTCGAGCTGAAACTTGGCCTTCTCAGCCTCCCTCTTTGCCTTGATGTATTTGGTTTGCATCAATTCCTGCTTGACCTCTCGCTGCTTGTTCTCTTGCTCATAAAAGGAGATGATATATTTGGCCCTTTGTAAAATGGTCTCAAGCTTCCTGATTTTGGCATCCTTTGCTTTCAAGGAAGCCTGAGTGATTTTATCTTTCTCCTCATAATCTTTATCCTCTTTACCCATGTTTTTGAGTTTGAAGCTTTAGAAAACCTAAAGAAGGTAATCAGGAAGTGCGAGTTATGTTGAATAGGGATAGGTGAAGGGGAGAGGAGCTTGTGTGATGTAGAATGAGATATGTATGATGTGAGAGCGAGAAGGAGGGTATTCTTTGGTAGGGATTGTTTAGTAAATAGGGGTTTAAGGATTTTGTTTTGGGGATTAGGGTATAGGGGATAGGTGTAAGGATTTTGTTTTTGGGATTAAGGTATAGGGGATAGGTGTAGGGATTTGACAACAGAATGTGTGAATAAGGGATATGGTAAGCAGGGAGGGTTTTTAGACAACCTAGGGTTTGAAAATTTAAATAGAAAACAAACTTCAAAATCATGAAATGAGTGCTAGGAAGATAGTTCAAGGAGTGTACATACTTGTTTAGAGGTTCTAGGTAGCAAAATAGCGATTTAGATGGTCGATTGGGTGGTCTTAGTGTTTGTTGGTGCTATGCGTAGTGCCTTGTATAGGTGCCAAACACTCTAGTTCTATGTGTAGCACCGTGCAAAAATGCACTGGCAAACAGGCTCTATGCACAACGCTCCCTCCTCTATGCGCAACGCCCTAGCTCTATGCGCAACACTTTTTTCAAGCCACTTGTGGAGGATTTCTCAGTGTCAAAATTGAGCCCATGATAGCTCGTTGGAAATATCTCTCTCTTGGCTACACCATTGACCTATAAAGCACTAAAAATGATCAACTATAACCCCTAAAAAGTCAATTCTCCCAAGACTGGTCAAAAAGTGTAGAATGAGGGTGCAAAAATGAAGTGTTCTCTTGCAGGAAACTTTTTGAGGTCTTCCTCAACTCCAAATTGAGTGCATGATAGCTCAATGGAAATATATTTTTGTCTAGTTATCATTTGACTCATCAAGAAAGTCATTTGGAGACTCCAGATAGAAGGAAAAGTGTTTTTCCAAAGTCACTCCAGAAGTGTAGCAACTCTCTTGTAGCAACTGTATTTTTGACATTTTTCTAAAAACATGACACCTGTGTAAAAAGTGAAGGAGATTTTACATCCCTGGCCTATTATGGACAAAAAAATCTCTCACTTTTGCCAAATTCATCCCTGTTTGATCTAAAACATAGTTTGAAGAAACACTGGCCCTTTGTGTGGCAAATGATATGTCCCTTGGAATGAATTCTTGAAAAATGATGGAGACATGATGTTTATGAGTTGGAATGTCCTCATACTTGCTAAAATGACCTCCCTTATGCCTCATATACTCAGATGTCTCTGATTCCATAGCCAACCATAGCTCAATGGGTGAGGAAATTAAGGTTTAGTTCTTGTGGAAAATGATGATTTGGACACACATGGGAAAAGACATTTCCCTTTGGCATGCACTTAACCATTTGAAACTTTACCCTTTCACTTGACTATTTACTTTGACAAATTGATCTTTTGATGGTCTAACATATTTGGAACACTGAGTTAACAACTTGTGATGGTGAAATTATTACATTTGAAAGACATAAAATTGCATAATGAAATAAGCATTTCTCTTTACAAATCATCTTTACATGGTGAAGGGATGTTATTTGATCGCCCTTTACTTGCTGGTCTTATACAATGGAATGGAACCTTGGCAACCTTAACGACCTAAAGAAACCTTGAAAAGCCCTAAAAGACCTAATGAGACCTTGAAGGACTGAATTTCAAGATGAAATAATAACCTCATGACTGATACAAATGGCATGATAAAAATAACTTTATGGATGATGCACATTCAAAAAGATATGAAACTGTGCCAGCAAGTAATCACGTTTAGGGAAGAGTGATGTTTTTGGACTAGGACTACCATCAGTGACTAATTTTTTTGCAAGACCTAGTGGAACGATAAAAGATTTCTGTGTGGGACACCTAAAATGAATATGAAGAGAGCAATTTTGATCACTGATGGCAGTATGCAAATACTGACTCTAACACCTGCTATAATATTCTTTGTATATTTTGAAAAAGTTAATTCCTTAAGATATTTTGACTTGCGTTTCATTGGAAGCCTTATTTGTGTTTCCTTTCTTCTTTCTCATTCCGTCCAAAATCTAATTCTTACTCAAATAAGATATGGCAACAAGGCCAACATTCCATATAGGACTTCTATCCCAAATGATGTGAGGTCTAATTGAGACTTCATATTGGGGAGATCCCCTCACTATTGGTGGTGCATTTGAACCTATAAACAAAGATTTTACTCATCTATATTAGATAGATTCTTAACATAACTGAGATATTTCAATTGAGGAATCAACTTTTATCTTGAAACATCACCTACATGCTAAAGCGCTTCAAGCTCACCTCTTATGCATTCTAGCACAATATTTTTCATCAACATCAAAGCTTATCATATTTCCTTCCATGCATCTATGTTTATATTCTTGTTCTTGGATAACCATTTAATATGGTTGTTTGCACACAACTATAGATAAAGCTTCCAATATTTTTCTTAGAAGCAAATCATTTATATTGTAGTGATCATATTAGTTACTAGAATATTTTAATTTATGAGCAATGTCTATAATCCTTTTTCATTTTCCTTCAATTCTTCTTCCAACCATTGTTGGGATGACCTTGTTGTTTTGTATACTTTGAACTCCACTAGGTTGTTAGAGTCATTTTACCCACCTCTATTTGTTGTCTTGTACACATGCATTAGCTATGGTCTTGGCTTGGAGATAAGGAACTATCTCTGTTATTATTATTTAAGGATCTATACGCTCTACCTTAGTTTTTCTTGGCAATTATGCTATTAGATATTTTGACAGTCATTACACTTTTTGGATAAAAGTAGTTATGAGATATTTAAATACCTCTTACTTAGTCACTAGAGGTTCATTTTCGAACTTAAAGTAGACAATGTAGCTTTCCCACCAAGTTAAAGCATGACCCTCCAAATTTACCTTGGAAAATGTTATCTTCTCTTCACCTAATTTATGTCTCATACACAGCTACCATAGATGAGGCTTAAAGCTTCTCCTCTCACTTTCTTATGTCAATATATAAATCCAAGAGCTATAATTCTTTAAAATTTTAAATTTTATAAACCACATCAACCTACACTTTACAAATAAACATGTTTTAATATCAACATAATGTAAAAATCTTTATATTCCAATTAAAAACATTATACAATTTACAAATTTATATTTTATAAAATTAATTTTTAACACTAACGAAATTTCACATTATATAAATTATAAATGAAAATAAATATAATTAAAAATTAAAACAAAAGCACAAAAAAATTACTTTAAAGAAATCAAACAGGGCAAAACTCCAACAAATAAATGAGACACCTCTTCTTTCATACTATTTGGCTTACCATTTAAAAAAAAAACACATTATAATTAACTACATCATATTTATACCCTATAATACTTATAGGGTCTACTTCCTTTCAAGATGTTTTTAATCACTCAATGTACTTTAATAGTTAGCTACATAATACTTATATTATATACTTTCAATTCTCTTCGTCTTACAATGTCTTTGATCACTCAATATACTATACTCAATATACCATGTTGTGAAATAATAGTTTTTTACTCACTATACTATGTAGTGGAATAATAATTTCCTACTCACTATTTCTTTTTATCTCTGTGACCATTGCCTTATTTAACATTTTCAAATTTTTCCTATTTCACTTTTTCTTTATTTATGCATTTATATAATGTCCAGGTGTGTTATATTTTTTTTTATGACTAGCTTATTTAGCTAACCAGGGGTTAGATGGAGGCGGAGCCTCCCTTTTGTTGTGTCATGGGGTCACAAGGGGTTTGAGGGGAGTAGTTAATCCCCTTCTATGAAGTTTAAGGTAGCGTCCTGGGGAAATTTTTTTTGGACTTTATATTAGGTGGGCAGACCTACTTATGGTTTTATGCGTGGTTTTCGCACATGGTTTTGGGCACGATGGCTTTTGGTCCATGATATTGGATGCTTTGGCATGTATATATATACACACACATATATATAGAGTAACAATAAAAAGAACATAATGAAAAATCAAATTTATAGTCTTGATTTTATACTCTTGAATTATTTATTTTCTATATTTTAAAATTTATATGCAAGTAATTTCTAGATAAAATTATAATTACTATAAAACCTTTATTTTCTTTTCTTAAGAGGTTTCTTAATCCTTCAATGTACTCGTTGCACAAGAATCATTTTCTGCTTTTTAAATCCTTTGACTATGAGCTTATTTATGATATTGAAACTCTTCCTACTGAAAAATATGTTTCAATTTTCCTTTATTTATGCATCCACGTTATTGCTATCCTAAGGTTTTAACGATTTGTTGATAAGTTGAAATGTCTTTGTCGATATCAAGTTTTCTTTGAAATGTCTTTCTTATTTGGTGTAAAGAATCCATATAGTTTGGCAACAATCATTATTATTATTTTAATGATTTCACAATCATTTTTAGGACAATAATGTCCAGAAAATTCTAGCAGGAAAAAGGCCCCCTTCTCCTCAAAGACTGAATCTTGGCTTGGTTTCTTGATAACCCTTCCCCATTTTAACTCTTTCTTCACACGTGGTAGTTCAGATTCATTCAGAAAGCTACCCCTTCCCCATCGTTTTTTCAGAAGTCACATTTGGAGATAAGCTTTTCCCCTCGATATTTTCATGGTGGGACTGCAATATTTTGTGACAGCGACAACCAGTAACGCAAGAAACACATTTAGATCACGTGTGGAGTATGGGAAACTCTTTGCTGAATCCTGTTGCTTAAAATTGGCATCTGGGATACAATGTCAACTTCCATCTTCATCATAATCCATCACTCCTCCAGATTCGGAATGGGAAAGTTCTTCATGCCCACGCAAGGCTGTCTATGTATAAGAATTAACATTAAAAATTGAAACATAGAAAAATACTTTTTTATTTCTATTTCTAAATTTAGAAATTAAAACATTACATTGAATGATGATAAAATAATAAATACACGATAAATTAGAATTATAAAGTGCAATTTACAATGTATATGGATACAAAGTTATTGCTACTATAGGTGAGAATGACAATGGAAAATCAAAATAGGTATATACTAGAGTCATAGATGGAAGAATATCATAGCTTGTGTTTTTCAGTAGTCCTCCATGTCATCATCATCAAAATCAATATCATTATTATTGCTCTTTCCTCCATACTCCTCTATATCCAATCCAATCTTTGTATCTACCTCATCATCAAAAGCAACTTATCTACCATTGCTCCCTCCTCCATCCTCGTCTTCTATATCTAATCCAATATATGCATTTGCTAGTGTGGAGGAGGAACCCTTGAGAGGATCACCATCATCAAAAGCCACCGATGCTATTGTTGGTTCATTGAGATCCAAGTTGGCCAATGCCAACTCAACATTGCTATCCAAACCGATATAGTAAAGAAACACATCCTGTTTCTTTATCTTCCCTTTCTTTTCTATTTTCATGTAAGTAAGATGAAGTTTGGTATGCACATATTACACCATTTTCATTTCCCTACACTACTCAAGCTTGCTCTTCTTCAAACTATACAAATTCCAAAACATGCTCCAATTCCTCTCATAAGAAGACGATGAAGTCACCTAAGAGAGGAGCCTGATGGCTAACTATTGTAGAAGAAGGTATGTTGCCTCATGAGTTTTGCACCAGGCATAGAGATTCTTAGCTCCCATGTCTCTGAGCACATCATGACCTCCAAATATCTCAACGTAAATGAAAAACTATAATGTACCCTCCTCCGCCTCATCAAGGGATGCTCTATCTTGACATCTCCATCTAAATGCATCCTTCCTCGCCAGTGAAATCTCACCATCAATGTGAGGAATGAATCTACATGAAGGCCCACCATTGATCCACTCATTGTTGTTTGGGATTGATTGAGTGAGTCAAGCAATGAAAATGTGTACAATTCTTAACCCACCTACTAACAAAAATATCTTGTATGGTGGTGAAAAAGGTGTCTACTGATGTCCCCATACTAAGGGAACTCATTCTATAAATTACTGGTATTCATAAACTTAATCATGGAATTCCACCCTTCATAAAATTCTTCCAGGATGGGCAAGTCCATGTTCGCAAAATGCAACAAAGAGATGATAGGGTTCAAGATCTTAATGGTAAGATATACCCTCTCCCATTAACCATCATCTAACATTATATCCTTGAACCTTTTTTAAGAAGCTTAATTTGTCTTTCTCTAAAAAGACCAAAACTCTGAAATAATCATGGACCCAAGAGTGGTCTTGACCTACCTCAACCTCTTAGGCATGATGAATGAGAAGGAAAATTGTGTTTCTACAATCTTCAACCATGATATATCTTGTACTCTTTATATATCATGAGAGCATTTATATAGTTTTGTACGAAATTGTGAATATGGTGCGCATCCTCACCAAGACTTTAGATCCATGTCACATCTGAAGCAATAAATTTAACTTTTAAATTCAGAGAATGAACTATGCAAGGTGTCCAAAATATTTGTGGATATTCAACTTCCACAATCATGCCAACAACCTTGCAAATAGTTGCATTAGCTATATTAATTTGCATGCAAGGGTGAACACCTACATGTTCAATAAATTTAATGAACAACTCACCCATATATTGTGCGTCATTGTGTTTTTCGAGAGCATCCATTTCTTTCAAGAAGACCACTCTATTCAAGTTAGACATCATAATCTTCATGATTGGATTGTGTGTTGCATCTATTTATCCATAAAAAACAATACTAATACTAGATGAGGACCATGATGGTTTAATAGACTCTCCCATTTTATCCACCTTCTTATTTACCTTTGCCAACAATGTGGTCCTAAGATTCTCCGTATTAGGAGGCACATACCTTGTTGGAGCCCCTTGAGCTAAAGCTCAACACATCTCAATAAACAAAGGTGACTATGAAACAATAAATCAGATGAAGTTGAAATAGAAAAAAGCTAACAGTAAGATCAAGCTTTTCTTACCTCTCTTGCTGAAATATTTTGTATATTGGATGGGCGATTGTCCTTTTTAATAACTTGAAACAAACTCCCACTTCTAAATGGATAATTTTATATGATTTTCTTAATAATGGAAGAGGATCCTCATTCTTAGTTTTCCTACACATTGGTGCCACCATTCCCAAGCAAACATTTGTCTCTCTTTCCAATTCTTTTTGTTTAGATGCACTTACTCCTAGACATGTTCCAAGTCCATAATGGATGCCCAACAAATGGCCCTTGACTTGGAAGTAGGTGCTCTTAAATTGGTTATAGCTAGAACTACATGTCCAAAGAACATCCCCTTCCACCTTTGACTTGACTTCAAGCCCTTGATGTCCTACGACATGTTTCCACAGTGGATACTTTTTCTCTTTACTCCATTGTCTTGCTAAAAAATATTTTTTTCAACATTTGAAGTTGTTTATGCAACCCCACTTCTAGTGGATGGAGCACTAGAAAACCCTAAATAAAATTAAGGAAAGAGGGGGGCATCAATGGAGGCATTCCTCGAATTTCTTTGACCTTTTCTAGTTTCCCTTGATCACTGAACTACGATTTCTATGAAATGAGAGAGACAATGGAACATTGTAGGAAAAAACTTAAATATTGGTAGACAGATCCGCTTGCATAACACTTGGAATCCCTTCAACATTGTACAATAACCCTCAGCAACACTCTGAAACATCTCACACCTCCAACTTGTTAAGTGAAATAAGCTCAAGTTTATGAACATGTCATCATCAAACACGCATTAATTGTTTCACCAACATGGTGAAAAAGTACTCAAGTTCACGAACATTTCACCATCTAGTTGTAGCATCAAGAGATCATAGGGCAACACCTTTGCAATTTCTTCCCAATGTTAAACTATTAGATGCTTCAACTTGAGCACTTGGTTAGGTTCCAACCATGGAAATTGAGTAGCATTACTCTTACAATCATTACATGTTGTTGCAGTAAATTCTACATACAAGGAGTTGTTGCTCTGCGATCTTATGACTGATTAAGATCACCAAACAACAGAAAGAATGGCTAAGAAAATCCAACAAAAGTCCCCAAACCAAATGACAATGTAAGCAATTTCTAATGCTATAAAGGTTGAGTGAGTACCTTGCTTCCTAGTAGGTAGATGAAGGGTTTTGGGCCTGTTGTAGAATATTTCTGCTCCAATCAGGTGATCCTTTTCATGTGCTTTCGATCCAAACCCTGCACACAAACACAAATGGACAAAGAAAACAAGTGATATTTCACATAAAATCGGCATCCCAAATGTTGAAATGTGGCAACAAGAATATTTCAATTTTAATTTGTCTTTGAATTAAAATTGAGAATTAAAATTCGAATTTAGTCTCACCAGCTGTTTGAAAAATAATTAATTAATTCATCTTGAGTTAATTAGTTGGAGAAATTCAAACATGAAGTCTTTGTGACGTCATGCACCAGTTATCCCTTTGATTGAGGAAGTTATCCCTTAATTAAGGAGACAAGGATGAGTTGTATTTGAGTTGTAATTAGTTAGCTCAGTTAACTGAGTTAAGTCTAGTTAAATTAGTTCCAAACAGTTTGTGGAACTAATTGTGAGTTCATTTAGTTAATGCATGCATGCATGAAACTAGTGTACTCCAGATAACTAGATATTCTCTCATAAATGACTCATGCATGTTAGTTCAAACAAAGACCCAGTTGAGATTAAAGGCAAGGACAATGTACTATCAATTGCAAGAATTTTCCTATAAAAAAATTTCTTGCATGTAGAAGGAATTCATTCCTTGAGATTTGTGCAATTTTACAGTGTGTGAGATCAGTGTCACACAAGGTTACAGCTGGAGCACCCAGGGAAAACAACGCAAGGAAATAGGAGGCTTGGACGATAGAGGGAAAGGCATATGAGTTGTCTAGCCTGTCTATGAGTAGTGAGAGGGATTATACTGAGAGCTGGATAGATGTGAGAGCTAAAGCTTTTTTTAATCTTGAGATATTTCCACTTGTATGATAATACAGATAGCGGGGTTTTTAGCTAAGGCTTTCTCCAGAGTGTTCCTCTGTGTTTCATGTGTGATTGATTCTTCTTCTCTGTTATATGTGTTATGTTTGATCTTGCTCAAATCAATTAAGCTTCCGCAAGTTTGATAGTAGAAGTAGATTAAGTATTTTTCTTTAGTACATTGCATAATCAGATTAATCTATGGTGAGAATTTATACATGGTATCAAAGCTAGCTGATTTGTAGAAATTTCTACACCAAAACATTAAGAAATGCACATATAAATCACTTCAAATATTGATATAAGGAAAAGGAACATGAATTTCCATTAACCATATAGATGAATGTGCATCAATATACCTCTAGATTTGGTACCCTTCTCTTCATTTTGGAAGAATCTCCCCACTATAATGTATAAGGAATCACAATAGCATGAAGCCCTCAAATTTGAATCACAATGGCAACATAAACTCTCTGAAGCTCACTCTCCAAATCTATGGCTCTCCAAAACTAGCCTCACCCTCTAAGATGGCCCAGTATAAATAGGAAGAAGAGGACTCCCAAGAGGATGAATGTAGACATTTAGGATAAAGAGAAGTTAGAGAAGCTTCTCAATAATGAGTCCCATCAAGCTCAAATAAACAAGATAAGATAACAAGTCGAACTGATCTCCTAGGAACCACAAACCTCTTCAACAAGTCCCTCAACCGCATGCACAAAACAGTGAAATCTCGATTATAACTGCACAAATAATGTGTCCTATGTCCAACTGGAAGGTTCCAACCACACGCATAGGTCGGGTTCCCTGTGGTTATGGCATAACACTAGGAAAAAGAGTGGTCAATGCACAAAAGAAGGTTTATTAGCATAATGACTCAGAGGTACTAACCCTAGGGAGGAAAATAGGCTAATAACAGATGCCCTCTAATGCATGAGGTCAAAAGAGTAACTGATGGTCGAAATGCATTATAACATAGATCAAAGGTCAAAATATAAGGGAGAAGAAAAAGACAGGAACTCGGATCAAAAGACACCAAAAGCTTAAGTCTCATCTTTGTTGATAACATCCCCGAGGCAGGCATACCCATGCTTGGTCAAAAAGTAAGACCTAACATGGCCGCCAAAACATACACTACAGATCCACGATATGAAATGCTAGATCATGGCCACGAAAAAATACATAGTGGATCCATGTGACTCAATAGATATAACATAGCCACTGGAAAATACAATGTGGATCTATGTCACAATATACATCAGTAGGACTATGGATACATAATAAATAAGAGGTTCCCCAAAATAGCCCTCAAAGTACATAAATGATACATAACTCCAACGCAACTTGGGAAAGGCTTGGGAAACGCGGCATGTAAGAGTGAGATTTCCCTAACCTAGGGCCTTATACATAACCCTAATGGTATGAATCTATGGCATGCAAATAGATGTGTTGAGGTCGAGCATGGTAGAAACCACCTAATTACCAACCAATGAGGTAAACTATTAACATACGTGAGGGAATCCATTAAAGAGGAAGATGGACCCAAGGTACTTAGAACAATCTACCGAGTGTGAATAAATGGGATGATGTTGAACACCAAAGAAATTTATCGATCAGGAGTAAATGATGTAAACCCACAGTCGATCGCGAGGAATCCTGCCATTAAGGTCTGTAAGCTCCAATGTACTTTTGGTTCTTAGATCAAGCTCCTAGATAATTAGCTGAATTCGATAGGAGAAGATCCGTCAAAGGAGGGCCTTGATGTATCCCCCATCAATTGACATGGAACAAACTAGGATGATATGATGGATGGATGAAATCATGAGATGATGAAGTATAACTAACGAAGGAATGGCCGAGTGAAAAAGGTCAACGGGCTGCTGCAAATGGCTGACATAGGCAGAAACTTCCCTTGAACACATAGAAACACAATGATCCAGATTTAAACAGGAACACAACAGATTACAGATATAACCATAAATATAGAGATGCAGTAGAAATAATACTTCATTTCATTACTGTCAAATATTGAAATATTCTTACAAACAGAAATGGAAATAAACCAGCTAGGGCGATGGTAGCTTATATCTGAGAAGAGATGTGGCGGACACACACCTCTGAACTATGTTACAATGAGGCCCGAAGGCCTATTTATTGTTGAGAAACAATGGAAAACCCTTAACATCCCAAAACCTAACCTTAGAAGATGAAACGCCAAATTGTGGGCCCCGTTTGGGTAAATTGGTACATCAATTTCTCGGAGTCATAACTTTGGCACTCGATCTTTGTTTGACGCGTACAATAGCTCGTTAGAAATATCTATCCAAGCACTACAACTTTAGGAAGAGAAACATCGGTCCATGGACCCATGTTTCTCCCATATTTCCCAAAAAACGTCATTTAGGGCCTCAAAACGGCTTTGGAAGTTCAAGACCCAAAAAATTGCTAAAAATAGTAAATTGTGCAACAATTACGGGAACTGGAAAACTGAAAGAGACAGTTGTGGGGGTCCAAGTGGGATAGGTGCGTGTCTACCAACATCCACTTGGATCATTCCTCCCCCCTTAGGAAGCAATGATCCCTATTGCATTGAGTTCCTCCATCTGCTGAACTTGGTCCCTGGTGAGCTGTTCTGCAATCTCGGATGTGTCTAGTAATGGTGGGAAGCATGGTTGAGGGCGATACACATTGAACACTTGGTGTAGGAAAATTAATGAGGGAATGATTTTCTCCAAAGCATTGTTTCCCACAACCTTGGTAATGGTGTAAGGACCATGTCGGAGTGGTCTGAGCTTCTGATGGGTTATGGTAAGGCATTCTTTTTGCCGATGCAACCAAACTTTGTCGCCCACCTGAAACTTGGTACCCATGTGGGTGAGGAGAAGTTTTTCTTGTTTGCTTTCATGACTGTATCCATCTGCTGTTGCTGCTGCGTGGAGGAACCCTTCGCGGGGGTCATGGATGTGGCGACGATCTTCCCCTTACTTTAGGAGCGAACTAGACATAAAATGAATTTCCTAGTCTGTGAGATGATCTTGCTGCTTTTCTTAGCAGAGATCAAAGAGGTGGCAGTAAGTGGGGCTACCTCCGGTATCCTGTATAATGAATTACACAAAGAAATAATGACAGTGCAAGGCCTTGATTCATACACATTATGTCGCCTCCACAAGTATGGTTGGCCTAATAATACATCATAAACATCCAGAGGTGTAACATCACATAATACCTCATCTATGAAGGGCTTGATGTTGTAAGGAAGGTGGAATTGCTGGCGGACTCAGAGATATCATCCTTCGTGGAGCCACCTGATATTGTACTGCTACGGGTGTGGTGTAGTCGGTAGGCCCAACCACTTCATAGCATTTGCTGAAATGAGGTTCTTTTGGCTACCACTATTGACAATGAATTGTAGTGGTGAACCCTTCACCCACATATGTGAGTGGAAAAGACGCCCCCCTTCTTTTGGGTCTTCAAGCTCATTCTTCTAGACCTTGGTGGTGGCAAAAATGGCACTAGGCTCCACGTTAATGATCTGCTTCCCTTTGCCATTCCCCTTGTCAGGTTCTGACTCGGGATCAGAACATGCATATGATTATGAAGCCTTCAACTCGACCACCAGCGAATTCTTGGTTCGGTACTCACTTGTGTTGTGAGTGGGGATCTTGTGGAACTCACACCACTCTCTTGTGTCCTTCTTCGACTTCATGGTGTTTTTATTTTCTTGTGGCTTTGACGGGTTGTATTGGGTCACCCTGCTTTGGCTTTTTCCTTTGGTCTTCGAATTCATAGATCCAAAGTCTCACTTCTTCTGTTTAAACTTCTGCTTGATTTTGACAGTGTATCGGTACATCGTGCCAAGCGAGGAGATGTTTAGGAACTCCATCTCTTCTTGGATGTATCTGTGTAGGCAGTCACGGTATTTGAGTACCAGATTCAGCTCATAATCTTTGATACCCAACTGTGTGCAAGGGGTATGAAAAATGTTTGTGAACTTGGGCACATCTTGGTCCCTTCCCTACCGCAGCATGGTCCACTTTATGTATTTGTCCTCATAGCTTTTGATAGGGCAATACTGCTCCTTAATAGCATCCTGGAATGAATTCCAAGTGGGTGTGGCTGAAAACAGTGAGCCTGTATTGTCATCCTTTTGCTCACAGTAGGTTTCCCACTAGTCATTGACATGGGGGGCTGCTTTGAGAAGAGCGACAACAATATTTCCTCGACTAGAAAATCATGAACTGAAAAATAACCCTCTAGCATATTTAACCATTTATCTATGGCATCTGTGTCTATCTGACCCTCGAATGTGGGGATTTCAAAATTAACATGTACCTTAAAGGGCGAGGCATTTCCAGAGTAGTTGTTGGAAACTGATGCATTGCCTCTGGGTAGCCATTGAAGGATTTGCGCAAATTTGTCCATCATCGTGTTCCTTTGTCGCTCGAGGGCTTCTTCGAGCAATATTTTGATAGGATCTCCTGCCCCCTTGTCTTTCTTTTCATTCGCCATGGGAGGCCATCAGGTTTTGTGAGGCTGGTCTTGCAAAGGTTCGACCAGTTCAAGCCCTAACTCCTTATATCCTGACCTCGTTGGGGACATGCAAAGAAAAACAAAGAAAAAGTCAACCACTCTGATACCACTTATTCGGATTTAAACAGGAATGCAACAGATTATAGATATAACCATAAATACAAAGATGAGATAACCATAAATATAGAGATGCAGCGGAAATAATACTTCATTTCATTACTGTAAAATATTGAAATATGCTTACAAACAAAAATGGAAATAAACTAGCTAGGGCGATGGTAGCTTATCTCTAAGGAGATATGTGGTGGCTACATGCCTCTGAATTGTGTTACACTGAGGCTCGAAAGCCTATTTATTGTTGATAAACAATGGAAAACCCTTAACATCCCAAAACCTAACCCTAGAAGAGGAAACGCCAAATTGTGGGCCCCATTTGGATAAATTGGTACATCAATTTCCCGGGATCGTAACAAGCTTTGTATCTTCACTCATATTTCTGATATATGCAATACAAATAGTAGAGTTTTAAGAAGTGGCTTTCCCTAAATACATCCTGTGTTATGTGCCATTGATTATCTTCTTCTTGTTCATATTGTTTTCATCGATCTATTGGCTTCCGCTGGTTGAAAGTAGAAGTAGATTATTGTCCTATGATTTAGTACATTAAATGAGCTTGTGAATCTATAGGATTTTCTACATGGTATCAGAGTTGAGAAAAATATACTAGAGGAGATTTCGAAATTTTGAGTTTTTGGGTTACAAGTGAAATTCAAAATTTGCAATACATACTTCAGGATTGGTAGATGGCGTTCTACGGTTTGTGGCTCGGGTATGCCTTGGAAGGAAGCTTGAATTTTATAGCCTAGAGGGACAGAATGGAGGCTATGATAAAGGATAATGGCTTGAAGGAATTCATTGATCAAGAAATTCTTAAGCCATCAGCATTGGATGCACAAACTTTGGTCAAATGGAAGAAGTATGTGGCAAAGGCGAGGCAGATAATCCTTGAGGGAATTCAAGACCACATTGTCTTGAGTCTCCATGGCGAGGAAAATTTGTATGCTATGTGGAAAATATTTACGAACTTGTATCAGAACAACAGTGACCAAAGGAAATTGGCATTGAAGGACAAACTTTGAAAAATAAAAATGGAGAAAGGAGAGACTATTCGAAAATAATTGACCAAGTTCACTCAATGTCGTGATGAACTTGGATGTGTTGGAATCATAGTTTCTGAGGATGATATGGTGAGTCTTTCTCTTCTAGGACTCCCAAAGAGTTGGCATAGTTATCAGGACTCTGTCAATGGTCAGGAGAATCTACCAGATTGGGAACGACTGTGGTCGGATTTGATGCAGGAGGAGATCAGGGGGAACAAAAGCGATGGCTCTTCATCAAAGAATGATGATGAAGAGAATTGTGCCTTAGAAATTAAGGCGAAGAAAGGGAAAGGGAATGCTTCCAATTCCAAATCTAATTCTTGTCATGGAGGTAAGAATAAATACATGACAAAAGTTAAGTGCTTTTGTTTTCATGAGTTGGTCCATTTTGCTACAAATTGTCCACTCAAGAAGTCCAAGAAGAAGTCCTCAGGAGGAGTAGCGAGTGAGGCTTTGGCCTCTCAATTTGAATTGGAGTTTTCCCTCATTACATGCATTATTTCATTAATGATGGGAAGTGTATGGTACTTAGACAGTGGAGCTTCATTCTTCATGATTGGTGACAAAGAGTTTTTCAGTGACCTGGAGGAGAAAGATCTCCATATGCATATTGAGATGGGTGACGACGGGAAGTATAATGTTACTAGATTGGGCACGATTACTTTTTAGAGGGAGCATGGGGCTCCACTCACCTTGAACAATGTTATGTATGTGCCCGAGCTGAAGAAGAACTTGGTATCCATTTCCATGCTTGAGGATAGAGGCTATTATGTGAGCTTCTCGAAAGGAAATATGTTCCTTCAACACATAGCCACGGGTCAAGTAAAGAAGATAGGGATTTGAGTGAAGAATCTCTATAAGCTGGAGGTAGAGGAGTGTGCTTCTTTGAGCACTAAAGAAGAAAGGGTGCAGAGTCAAGACGTTGGTGAGTTGTGGCGCAGGCGATTGGGCTACTTACATGATGGGGATTTGAGGATATTGCCATTGATCTCTACCAGTCTTCCCAAAGGTACGCTTCAACAAGTTGATACATCCAAGGGGCGTACTTTGGGAAAATACACCAAGTCTTCATTTCACGACAAAGACATTTGAGCAGAGGGTATTCTAGAGAGAGTCCAATCAAATGTGTGTGGACCATTCTCTACAACATCCACAACCAAACGCAGGTATTATGTTTATTTTTTCATTACTATTATCGTAAATGTTGGATATTATTCATGTAGAAAAAGGATCAAACTTTCACAAAGTTTTGTGAGTTTAAAGAATTGGTGGAGAAAGAGTTGTGAAAGAATGTTAAAGCTCTATGGAGTGATAATGGTGGCGAGTATGTCTCAAACAAGTTTAAGAACTTCTGTGCAGCAGAAGGGCTTAAACAGTGGTTTACGACACCCCATAACCCTCAGTAGAATGGGATGGTCGAGAGGAAGAACATAAGCATAATAGGGGCAGCGAGGGCAATGTTGCATGATCAGGGCCTACCTCTACACTTGTGAGTTTAGGCATGCAACACAACAGTTTATGTTCAGAACTGTAGCCCATGTCAGATACTTGAGATGAAGACACTAGAGGAGGCTTATTCTGGTAAGAAGCTAGATGTTGGTCACTTTAGGATTTTTGGGTCATCGATATATTTCCATGTGACCAAAGATGCATGGAAGAAGCTTGAGCCTACAATAGAGTTGGGGATATTTTTGGGGTACACTGATACACTTCACAACTATCAAGTGTACTTGCCTACCAGCAGGATGTCTGTGATTCGCGGAGATGTTAGATTCAATGAGGAGAAGGCCATTTGAGTTCCTCTTGAGAGGGAGCTTGAGTTACATGCGGAGGAGGAGATTTTAGCTCCTAAGGTTGAGGAGACTTAGATTGATGTGGAGCAGCCATATGCACAGGATCCAGGAGTGGAGACATCCACTCCGGTAGAGTCTTCTGGAGAGGGAAGAAAGCATATCAGAGAGGCTAACAGATTGTTGGATGATGCATGGGAAAATGTGGAAGCACCCACTTCTTAGCGTAGGTAGAGGAGGTCATCTTAGAGGTATAGTGGATACATGGCTCTTATGGGCGAATGTGTTGTGATAGAGCCATCTTCCTTTAAGGAAGCAGTGAAGCAGTCGGTTTGGGTTGATGCCATGGTGGAGGAGTATGACTACATAGTTCATAATAGTGTTTTGGATGTGGTCTCGATGCCGGAGGACAAGTAAATGGTGAGATCCCATTGGCTTTACAAGGTAAACAAAGTTGCAAATGGTAGTGTGGAGAAGAATAAGGCCATATTTGCAGCCTGTGGATTTTCACAGGTTGAGGGAATTGACTATGATGATACCTTTGCTCTTGTTGCAAGGTACTCGTTGATCAAATCTATATTTCCACTATCAACATAAATGGATTGGAAGATACATCAAATGGATGTGAATATAACCTTCATTAATGGCATGATTGAGGAAGAGTTGTACATAGAGTAGCCTGAAGGTTTTGAGACCTTTGACCATGAGTCGCATGTGTTCCGGCTCAAGAGAGCATTGTATGGGCTGAAGCAAGTAGCCTATTCTTGGTACACCAGGATAGATATCTACTTCACTGGGTTGGGCTTCACGAAGCATGAAGTAGATGCGAACTTGTACCACATAGTGGTGGAAGGTAAGATGTTGATCATTGTACTTTATGTTGATGATATCATACTGATAGGTGATGATCAACTGATCAAATCTTGTGAGGAGGACCTTGCAAGAGAGTTTGAGATTACGGACATGGGGCTCATGCATTCATTTCTTAGGATGGGGGTATGACAGGGTGATGGGGAGTTGTTTGTGTCTCAGGGAAATTATGCCAACAAGATACTCACGAGATTTCGCATGGGGAGTAGCAAACCCATGGAGACTCCTTTAGCAGGTAACTGGAGGAAGGAGGATGTTAATAGGATGTTAATTCAGGGAAAGTAGTGGAAGCTACTATTTTTAGACAACTTGTGGGTTCACTCATGTACTTGGTGAACACACGAACAGAGATGTGTGTTGAGCTAATTTATGTAACTAAATTAACACAAGTATTTATTATCAATCCGGGTTTGTAAAACTTGGAGGAAAATCCACTATTTGTGAAGATCAAGTATAACCAAACTTTGAAAGATAAATGATTAAAAACTACGAGAAAATATATCCTAAAACTCTTGATTCAATCAGCTTAAAAGAGGAAACATTGAAAGAGTTCTTGACTCAAGAAGTCTACTTTCACCTTAGTTATTACTTAATGAATTAGAGATTATAACCAAAGACTCAAGATGCATAAATCATACATGAAAAAGGCTCTTAACTTAAGAGACACTTAAAGTTTTCCATAATAACTTATTCATCTCAAGATATAAATCTAAATGGAAACAAACTATTTGCATGTAAACAAAAGAGACTAACTCTAATTCACCATTTCATAGAGAGAATGCCCAACTTGAACACTTGTTTTCCAACTCAATTAGATGATGAATAAACCATTAACAAATGAAATCAATCACTATTCATAACCATGATGCAATCTGAAATAAGACTTTGAAAAACTAAAGCTACCATCAACCAGATTTGCAATAAAATAAACTAGTCTAACTTGGAAGTGTACTTAGCTTGGTGTGGGGGCCCTCCACCCTTGCCTTGCACACTTATGAAGATGATATCAGAAGCTTTATATCAGTCAAACATCCATGTATTGATCAGCAAAATAAGATTAACACAAGTCTCCAACTTAAGTCTTCAAACCAAAAATATTACAACATAAAAGTATCATATGTCAAGTGTGTTGAGCCATCAAAGTGTGGCTCTTAAATAAGGAGTTCATGAAACCAACTGATCTAAAATCACTCTAACAAACATATCTACTCTAATCCACCTATCCAAGTCGAATCCAACTCCCTCGTCCCAAGAAATATGACTAATATCAGGGAATCCCAAAACAGCCCTATTTAGATGGGATTTATGGATGATTAGTCATGATTGACTAGCTCCAAAAAGGCATAATAAAACTCGTTCTGCTAGAACCAAGCATAGGTGGCTTGGTCCTAGTTCCCAAGCTTTCTATTCATGCATCCCATTCATGCTGAAGTGGCTTGCATCCATATCAACCATGAAGTGATTACGGGAATTTCTAAAATTGCCAAAATTGCACTTAAAATCAAACTTTTATAAAAACTTTAGAAATTGATAAATTAAAGTTAAATACTTGATTAGACACCAAATATTCATTAAAATGAAATGGATGAAGTGAAAATGAAGGAAAAATGGATAGCTAGGTAAGTTTCTCAAAGCAAAATAAGATCAAAACTGAGGCCCAACAATCACATGTGAAAGGTTTCACACAACCCGAAACTAAAAAAACGAATGACATTGTTGTGCTCTAACCATTATCAAATTCAAAATGTTAAATTTCAAATGTTAATGCTAAAATTCAAATAATAATTCTACCAGGAATTGGAATCTTGGCACCATCCTAGTTTAAAACTTTAGGCATGTATAAGAACTCTTGGCAAATGAGGTGCAACATTGTGTTCATAAACTCTGGAACCCATGGCAATGGAGTCACATTCCTATTTGTTTACTTGTTCGCTTTCATCTTGGTCATGGTTTTGGGACTCCTGAAAAACTTCACGTTCATGCAATTATGATATACTTACACGAAGCTCCTGGTGATATTACCTTGGTATCAAGGTTTTATCCGAGGACGTTATTTGTTTCCATGGTTTCTTGGAGTATTGATGTTCAACTTGTCTACATTTATCAGTTTATTGTTTTGCAATAACAGTTTATTGTTTTTTAATACATATGTTAATTTTTGTAATGGTTGTTAGCTATGATTTTTTCTAACCTATTGACCTGTATTATTTTATGACTTTTCAATATATGTTTAATGTTTTATTACATGTCAAAAGTTTCAACAAAAACAACAACAACAACAACAACAACAAATGGAATCATAGTGTTGCACTCCACACATTATTAAATTCAAAATGTCAAACTCCAAATAATATTAGTCGTTTATCTTATTGTTTTTCAATACCATTTTTTTTTTAATACATATGTTAATTTTGTAATGGTTGTTAGCTATGATTTTTTCTAACCTGTTGAGCTATATTATTTTATGACTTTTCAATATATGTTTAGTGCTTTATTACATGCCAAAAATTACACAGTCCCAAATCAGAAAAAAAGAGGAATCATAGTGTTGTGCTCCACACATTATTAGATTCGAAATGTCAAACTCCAAATAATATTGTCATCGGGTTTTGGAATCACAGTATCATGCTATTTAAGACTTTAGTCGCACCAAAACCTTTGTGTTTTTTTAATACATATGTTAATTTTTGTAATGGTTATTAGCTATGACTTTTTATAACTTGTTGACCTATATTATTTTATGGCTTTTCAATATATGTTTAGTTCTTTATTTTTTATTTTTTATTTTTTAACCACATGGTGAATCGGTAACTGCCAGGCCTAATCTAGGGGAGACCCAGGATCAAACCTCATAGCTGCCACTATAACACAAGAGCATAACCAACAACTACAGTCGGGTATACTAAGTTCCTATGATTTTAGCAAGAGCAGACTCACGGGAAAGGGGAATCCGCCCCTCTAGCCACCACCACAGCAAGTCATTGTACTCAATGAGGTTTGAACTTCGGTCTCCCCGGGCTTTGCCCATGTGACTTACCGTCAAACCACACATCATATGTTTAGTTCTTTATTACATGCCAAAAGTTTCATAACCCAAAAGGGAAAAAAGAGGAATCATATCGTTGTTCTCCACACATTATTAAACTCAAAATGTCAAACTCCAAATAATATTGCCACCATGTTTTGGAATCTCGTCACCATGCTATTTAAGACTTTAGTCACACTAGAACCTTTGTGTCTTTTAATACATATGTTAATTGTTTTGATGGTTGTTAGCTATGATTTTTTCTAACCTGTTGACCTATATTATTTTATGACTTTTCAATATATGTTTAGTGCTTTTATTACATGGCAAAAGTTTCACAGAGCCCGAAACATTCAAAAAAAAAAAAAAAAAAAAAAAAAAAAAGGAGTGGCATCATAGTGTTGCACTCCACACATTATTAAATTCAAAATGTCAAATTCCAATTAATATTGCCACCAGGTTGTGGAATCTCAACACCATGCTATTTAAGGCTTTAGCCGCACAAAAACCTTTGGCAAATAAGGTTGGTGTTCATAAAATCTGGAACTGATGCTAATGTGTAGTCATAATCTTATTGGGGTACTTGTCTGTTTCCATCTTGAACATGGTTTTAGCATTCATGCTGACATCTTTTTATTAGCCAACAACAATGAATTTAACATGATGGCAGGTGCATCTACACTAAAAAAATCACCTTTCATGCAATTATGACTTACTTGCATGGAGCACCAAGAGTTAGCTCAATCGGTCAAAACAATGCCTCGCCAATCGGGAGGTCACAGGGTCAATTCCCGAAAGCTCTTGGGGTCATGTCAGTAAATAGGCCAAGGGTTGTGATCCCCTTTGGGGTCGATCTACCCTAGTGTTTACTGTGGACATAGTGGCTACCCAGTGACCATGGGTATCCGTGAACCACACGTGAAAAAAATAAAATAAAATAAAAATAAAAAAATGACTTACTTGCATGGACCTCATGGTGACACCACCTAGCTCTTAAGATTTTATCTGTGGATGTTAATTTTTTCATGGTTTTCTGGGTTGCTAATGTTCAACTAATCCTTTGTCATGGCTATTGAGTATGATTTTTTAACTTGTCTACTTATATTATTTTATGATTTTTTAATATGTTATTAATTTTTGCAGCTGTCTACTTTTTTATTCTATAATTTTGTACTGATATTCTTGTTTCTTATGGTTTATAAATGTTAATTGTGGTATGTAAATTAGATATTAGTATTGAGAAATTTTGATTTTTTTTTTTTTTTTTTTTCTTTTTCTTCAATAAATTAGGAATTTACTATGATGAGGAGTTTGAAAAATTAATTTAAATTAAATTATTTTTATATATAAGGAGTAAATGAAAAATTATAATATGACGAATTAATTGTTAATTGCGAGATATTTTTCAAATATAGAAAAAACACAAAAAAATGTTTAGACGGATTTTTTTAAATATTTCAAAAAAAAATTATAAAATGAATAGAATTTTTTTTCCTTTTCAAATTAAAAGTTTGAAATAATAAATATTTTCTTAGTAATTTGAAAAATAATAAATGTAAGTAAATATGTATTTATTTCCTTTATTGTAAAAACAATAATTAATTATAAATTTAAAACTATGCAAATAATATGTATGTAGCAGACATAAGTTATATATAATAAATTATAATAATATTTTTTTAACAAATTTTCTATGATATGAATAATCGGGTGCTCAGTATTTAGCTCAAAATTCAAAGTTCTTAGAATGGCTCAAAACTTGAATGACCACGTCGTCTCGGAAAAACGATCCTAATGCAACTTGTTTCACTAAAAACCAAGTTCATAGAGGAAGTTATTGAGTTCTATTCGCTTTGCTAAACAAACGAAATTTTGCAAAAAAAATGCCTAGTCACTGCACAGTTAGCAGTCTGTACTGTTGACATGGCAAGTGACTAGACGTGGCAAGTGGCTAGGCAGGGTCAACTTTGGTCAACAGATCAATCAGAGCTCACCAGTGTCACATTATGATTAGTTGCAGCTTGGTGACGTGGGGGGTGTTGGTGTAGTTTCATTGGTTAATTATGGGCCAATGAGAGAATGCCACATGGCAAGTCTGGAGGTCGCCACGTGGCACCTCCCAATGGCCTAGGCAGACTCAGGTGAAAAGGAACAAAGTTTTATGGAGGCGTCGGGATTCGACCATGCGACCTCCGCTACACAGTCCACAACTCTTAACCGTCTACACTACCACACGATTCCTAACCATATTGCATTCCATATATATTTAAGTTGTATTGTTTTTGGAGTGGGCGGTTAAGGGGGGGTGAGGGGGCAACCTACAGGCCAACCCTCCCTATGTGAACACAAAACATAGTGGTTAAGGTTACCACAACCGCTGGCAACTCCAACGTTGCGACAGTTACTACATCCATGTGAACGCGCAACAGTTAACGTTACCAGCAACTCCAACATGGACCACGACCCCAACGGTTAGCAAACCATGTGAACGCATTACTCCGATGGTTACGGTGGAGGTTAGTTGTCTGGTGGAAAATTCTAATAGACCATGACTGCAATGGTTAATGCAACATGTGACCTCCGCCTAAATCGCCAGTGGTTACAGAACACTCAGCCACTAATCCAGTGCTAAATTGTGCTTAGCCTAATTAATCAGGCTTATCCCTTAATTAAAGGTGCTTAATATTAAAGGATGATTAACGCTAATTAACTGCACTTATGCGTTATTTAAACATGCTTTACAGTTGGCGGAGATTTTGGCGGATTCCGCCAAATCTGAACCGCCCCCAATTTTAGCAGGATTAACTGAAGTTTTCCAGATTTGGAGGAGGATTTGTAGGGAAAAATTGTTTGAGCCATAACTGGAGCATTTTTCGACCAAATTAAGCTCAACAAAAGGTGTTCCTACCTAATTTCGACACTCTTAACACATTGGTGCAAGTATCAGGAGCAGTAGAGCTTTGTAAACAACATTTTTTCCATATTGAGCTAATATAGAGGCCCGAGCCATGGAAGCTGGACCAAGGAGATGTAGCCTAGGAGGGGTGAACTCCTTCATCAAAACAATGTGTTAAAGTGTTCAATTGATGGTTTGTTGTACTTTTTATTGTTGTTGTTCAGCATTGTTCTTTTAATCTATTTGGCTCATGAATGTCACATCAAACTTGATGAAATTTACCGGTTTACAATCACCAAACAACCTAAGGAAACCTATGCATAGGAAGCAATGAACACGCACGTGTTTATAAATTTGTAATTGAAATTAGCACAACAAAACTAACATTCAATAACATATCAAGTTGGTATCAGAGCAAAGGTTTATTTGCTTGATTGCTTGAGTTTTGTGCAAGTAGGGTTTTAATGGTTGCAAAAGTATGATGCTTACAAGGTTAAAGTTGCAGAGAGGAGAAGGGAAACTGTTAGTTGCAACTCCTGAGGTAATGCCCAGAAGAAGCAGAGCCATAAGGCCACAATCTCCACCACCCAAAGTTCTAATTCCTCTGCACTTGAAACACCTAAAGTTTTCTCTTCAATTGAGATTGAAGAGGTACAAGCAATACCAGTTTCTGAGCCTGAATCGACAACCATTATGTTTGGAGAAAGAGAGCTTGAAGGTCCTTCTTGAGAAGAGGAAGAATTCAAGAAAGCTTTCTATACTTTAACTTAGATGGTTAAAGTCCTCTATGAAGAGAGGAACACTAGAATGGTTGGAGAGAGTTCTAAGCCTCCACGTGGAGAAGGAAGCTCAGAGGATAAAAAAGATGAGAAGAAGGATTCAAAGGGTAGTGGAGGAAATCCACCTCAAAGAGTAGTGGAGGAAGAGTAGTGGAGGAAATCCACCTCCATCTCCACCATCTTAATCATCTTCCTCATCATCTTCATCATCACATACAACATCATTACCAATACCACCAACGAAACTGCCCATACTCATTCAAAAACCCCAAAAAGGAAAAACTCCCTTACTCAAATTGGACATTAAGTTTGAACTTCCCATGTACAATGGTGAAGTGAATGCAGAAAAGTTAGACAATTGGATTCGACAATGGGAGGTATACTGCAGAATTCAAAACCTTCAAGAAGATGACATAAAGATCCAGTTGGCTTCATTGAGGCTAGAAGGAGCAACATTAGTCTGGTGGGAAGCAAAGACTTGAGATAAAATGTGAATTCATGGTAAGATATCCATCTATTGGGTTGAATTTGTTTATGCAATTAAAAGACAATTTTACCCTTTAGCCTATATGCAAGAAGCCATTATGAGTTGGTAGAATTTTAGGCAGCTTAAAGCCCAAACAATCCAATACTATATCCAGGAGTTTAGAAAGAGGGCTTTGTTGTTAGGGCTAAATTTGAATTCCCAAGATACACTATTAAAATATATAGGGGGTTTACATTCCTATTTGAAACATACTATCCTTATGTTTAATCCAAGTAATTTGGATGAGGTATGTGTGCAAGCCACACACCTTGAAGCAAGGGGAATAAAATTCAGGGAGAGGGTAGTAAGAAGAAGCCAATCAAGGGTAAGGAGAAAGAGAAGGGGGGGAAATGGAAAGGAAAGAAGAATGCAAGTGTGAAGAAAGAAGGGGAGAAAACCATCTACTAAGATTATTCCAACGCTGGGCATGATGAAGCCCATTGTTGGAAATTACATCCCGAACTAAAGCCTAAGAAACAAAACAATAAGGGAAAACAAAAGATGACCACTACCACAACATGACCTTGGATTAGATTCTGGTGATGAGACTAAGATTTCAGCCATGGTCACAAAAGGGAAAGAAGCTGTTGCAAGCACTAGTTCCTCAAACAGTCAAAACAACACTCCCAATGAAGAATCAAGAATAGAATTGTTTCATGTAAGGGTAATTTCAAATCATACAAATATTGATGCATTATTTGATAGTGGGTCATAATCAAACTTAATTTCAGAAGACTTGGTCAAAAAACTAAACCTTGAAACTATATCTCATCATAAGCCATATCCATTGGGTTGGATGGTTAACAATGCAAACTTACAGGTTATAAGGAAGTGTTTGTTGAAGTTCGCCATTACTGAAAAGTTCATTGATGAAGTTGAGTTAGATGTAGTTCCCCTTGACATCTCAGAAATCATTTTGGGTAGTCTGTATTTGTATGATAGGAAAGCAGTATTTTATCACCATGAAAACAAATACTTATTACTCAATAATGGGGTGGAGTACATTGTGAGAGCCCATCGCAAAAAGCTGAACATTTATTTGGTTAATGCAGGGCAGATGAAGAGACTAGCAAATGCAAGTAAATTGTTTCTCGTGATCAAGAAAAAGAATGATATTGATTATGAATCATTTGAAGGTTGTGATGACAAATTGAAATCTAATTTGTTTGATGTGGTAAGAAAGCATGGTGAGATGTTTCATGAACCAAAGGGGTTTACCTCCCAAGAGAGGAATTCAACATGAGATACAATTGCAGCAGGATGTTCCACTTCCAAACATTGGCATGTATCACATGCCAATTATGGAGAGCATGGAAATCAAGAAGAAAATTCAAGAATTGTTGAACAAAGGTATCATACGCCCATCTACTTCGCCAAGTGGTTCGCCCATTGTTTTGGTACCAAAGAAGGATGGGACTTGGTGCATGTGTGTGGATTTTCGTGCACCTAACAAAATCATGGTAAAGAATCGTTATCCACTCCCAATAATTGATGATTTGCTTGATCAGTTGAAGTATGCAAAGTATTTCACTAAGTTATACTTATGAAGTGGTTATCATCAAGTTAGAATAGCTAGAGAGGACATTTGGAAAACCACATTTAAAACTAAACAAGGATTGTATGAGTGGCTTGTTATGCCTTTCAGTCTTACAAATGCTCCAGCTACCTTCACGAGAGTAATGATGATGTATTGAGACCATTTCTAGATGACTTTGTCATTGTGTGCGTAGATGATATACTCTTATTTAGCAAATACAGAGATGAACATGTCATGCATGTAAACAAAGTACTTGATGTCTTGAGAAAAAAACAACTGTTTTTAAAGATGTCGAAATGTGAATTTGGCAAGATTTCTTTAGTGTATTTGGGACACATTGTTGGAGGAGGTGAGCTGAAGATAGACCCCTCTAAAGTTGAGGTCATTCTGAATTGGCCCAAGCCCAATACAAATATAGAGGTAAGAATCTTTTTAGGGGCAACACAATATTGGAGAAAGTTTATTGCTAATTTTTCTTCCGTTGCATCTTCATTACGTGCATTGACAAGTGTCAAGAAAGTCTTCCATTGGGGAGATGTATAACACAAAGCATTTGATGATTTGAAGAAAAAGATCAGTTCAACACTGGTATTGGCTCTTTTGAATCTTAGATAGCCATTTGAGATTCAAACAAATGCTAGTGATTACGCCATGGGAGCAATTCTTATGCAACATGGTAAGCCCATTTCATTTCATTCTGAAATTTTTAATGGAGTTGTAACTAACTATCCCATTTATGACAAAGAACTTTACGCGTTGGTACAAAGTGTCAAAAAATGGAAACACTACTTGATGGTAAAGGAGATCATTATCCATACCGACCATCAACCATTGCAGTACTTACAGCCATAGTCAAAGTTGCAGCAGTCACGACATTTCAGATGGATGGGTTTTCTACAGCAGTTTCATTTGGTTATCAGGTGTAAAAAGGGAATCTACAATAAGGTAGTTGATATGCTCTCAAGGCCTATTGTAAATTCATCTGTTATACTCAACCATAATTTTGTTTTGCATGAAAGTTACATTGAACAATATGCATATGGTAGTGACTTTCAAGATGTGTATGCAAGTTTGAGCCAAGGAAACCAAATTGAAGAGTTGGATTATCATGTACATAACAATCTGGTGTATCATTTGGGCAAGTTGTGTGTATTCCACAGGGAGAAAGAAACAACACCATAAGAGAGGTGCAAAGTTCATTGATTACTGGATACTTTGGTGTAGGCAAGACAGTAGCGAATCTCCAGAGGTATAGTTATTGGCCATGCATGTTTGATATGTTTCTCATTTCATAAGAGGATGTTCTTTGTGTGCAACAAGTAAGCCTAGCAATAGGAAACTTGGTTTATACACTCCACTTCCGGTACCTTCATGTCCATGGGAGAGTATCTCAATCGATTTTGTAGGAGGTCTTCCATTGTCAAGGAAAGGTCATCATTATTTATATGTAGTTGTAGACAGGTTCAACAAGATGTGCATACTAACACCATGTAAAAATCAAATTACATCTGAAAAAACAAGAGTATCTTTTCTTTCAAAACATTTGGGTTCATTTTGTTCTTCCTACTTCTATTGTAAGTGATTGAGATTCTCAATTTGTTGGGAATTTTTGGTCAAATTCGTGGGACATGATGGACACTAAGTTGAAAAAGAGTACAACCTTTCATCCGCAAATAGATGGACAAATCGAGGTGGTCAACAAAAAATCATTCATCTTCTTAGAGGATATTGCAACAAACATCCTAAGTTGTGGGATGAACAATTGCATTACATACAACATGCATACAACAGGGCAAAGCATTCTTCCAAAAACACATCACCATTTGAGGCATGTTTTGGGTACTTTCCAAGGTCTCCATTGGACTTCATCTTTGAGAAAGATGTCACCATCGATGGTCACAGTGACATCGATAAGGCAAGGAAGTTCATAGAGCAAATTTAGTTGATACATCATACAATGTGGGAACAATTGGAAAAAAGTCAAAGCAGCTACAAGGCAAGGCATGACAAATACCGAGTTGATCACAAATTTCAAATTGGAGACGAAGTTTGGTTATATAATAGCAAAGAGAGACTTCAAGGGGAAGGTAAAAAGCTTAAGCTAATCCGTTATGGTCCTTTTAAAATTATGGAAAATATTGGTAACAATGCATTTAAGCTTGATTTGCCTCCTTATATGCAAATATACTCTGTTGTTAATCTTAAGAGTTTAAGATTGTTTGAGCCTCCTTTGATTGATGATCAAGGAGAGCATATTCAACTGCCATCAATAGATGATTTCTCTTCAGAATACCTTGATGAACTTCAGCAGGATCTCATACTTGACAAAAGAACCAGGATTTCGAAAAGAGGGGATGTTGAATACCTTAGAGTGGGACTCAAGAGACAAAAGCCTTCTAAAGCCAAATGGTTGCAGATCGAGAAGGCGAGGGAGTTGTACCGTCACCTGCTAAACAATTGATAGTATCTTTTGGGGTCCAAAAGGCTTTTAGTGGGGAGGAATGATCAGGTGCTCAGTATTTAGCTCAAAAATCAAAGTTGTCGGAATGGCTCAATACTTGAATGACCGCGTCCGTCTCGGAAAAACGATCCTAACACAACTTGTTTCACTGAAAACCAAGTTCGTATGAGGAAGTTATTGAGTTTTGTTCGCTTGGTTAAACATGCGAAATTTTGCAAAAAAAAAGCCTAGTCACTGCATAGTCAGCAGTCCGTACTGCTGATGTGGCAAGTGACTGGGCAGGGTCAACTTTGGTCAATGGATCAATTGGAGCTCGCCAATTGTCACAGTGTGATTGGTTGTAGCTTGGTGATGTGGCAGGTGTGTTGGCATAGTTTCATTGGTTAATTATGGGCCAATGAGAGAATTCCACGTGGCAAGTCCGGAGGCCGCCACGTGGCACCTCCCAACGGCCGAGGAAGACTCAGGAGCAAAGGAACAAAGTTTTATGGAGGTGTCGGGGTTCGACCCTACAACCTATGCTACACAGTCCACAACTCTTAATCGTCTACGCTACCACATGGTTCTTAACCATATCACATTCCATATATATTTAAACTGTATTGTTTTTGGAGTGGGCGGTTAGGGGAGGCCAACCCTCCCCATGTCAACACAAAACATAGTGGTTAAGGTTGCTGCAACTGCCCGTGGCTCCAATACTGCGACAGTTATTGCATCCATGTGAACACGCAACAGTTAACGTTACCGACGGCTCCAACATGGACCACGACCCCAACGGTTAGCAAACCATGCGAGTGCATTACTTTGACGGTTACGGTGGAGGTTAGTTTCCCGATGGACAATGCTAACAGACCACAACTGCAACATTTAATGCAACATGTGACCTCCGTCTAAACCACCAGCGGTTACAGAACAGTTAGCCACTAATCCAGCGTTAAATTGTGCTTATCCTAATTAATAAGGCTTATCCCTTAATTAAAGGCACTTAATATTAAACAACAATTAGCACTAATTAACTGCACTTAAGCGCTAATTAAACGTGCTTTACAGTTGGCGGATATTTTGGCGGATTTCACCAAATCCGGAACCACCCCCAATTTTAGCAGGATTAACTGAAGTTTTCCAGACTTGGAGGAGGATTTGTAGGGACAATTTGTTTGAGCCATAACTGGAGCATTTTTCGACCAAATTGAGCTCAGGAAAAGGTGTTCCTAGCTAATTTCGACATTCTGAACACATTGGTGCAGGTATCAGGAGCAATAGAGCTTTGTAAACAACATTTTTCCATATTGAGCTAATACAAAGGCCCAAGCCATGGAAGCTAGACCAAGGAGATGTAGCCCAAGAGGGGTGAACTCCTTCATCAAAACATTGTGTTAAAGTGTTCAATTGATGGTTTGTTGTACTTTTTATTATTGTTGTTCAACATTGTTCTTTTGAGTTATTTTGATCATGAATGTCACGTTAAACTTGATGAAATTTACCTATTTAGAATCACCAAACAACCTAAGGAAACCTATGCATAGGAAGCAATGAACAAGCATGTGTTTATAAATATGTAATTGAAATTAGCACAACAAAACTAACATTCAATAATAGATAAATGAAAATCACTACATGCAAGGAGACAATAAATCAGTTGGTGTTGATGGCGTTTAATAACTCTTTCTCAAATGTAATCTATTGCCTATACAGGGGTGTGCTGACTGTCAACAAGAAGGAAACAATAATCACTGTGTAAACATGACCTATTTCCCAGTTTATCGAAACTATTATCTAAGGAGCTAAGTTGACTCAAATCTTGACTCACTCTTTCAGTGAACCGAACTGACCAGCTCCTCCGAGTCAACCTTTGCTCCGAGTGTAGTTTTGTGTCAGAAGCGTAATTGACTTGTAGTTCAAATATGAGTATGATTGACTCTTGGAATCTTATGCTCACAGTTCGCTATGTATAAAATGGACAGAAAACTAGTATTGAGTCATTGTATTTTTGTAATATATAGTTTGGTATATGCACTTTGGAACAAGTTGTCATGGAAATTTGTAATTATATAAAGAAGTTTAATGTTATTTTAATGTCTTATATGATGTTCCAAGGCTAAATCAATTTCTACTCCTATCCCTCTCTATAACGCTTCATGAGTTGAATTCAATTACTTTGCTATAAGCAACCGATGCAAAGAGCGGGCAATTTCTATGGCCAAATGTCTAATATAATGTAAATGTAATGGTTTGCCTGGGGTAGCTCATGTGGTAGTGTCCATGGAAATGAAGTCTCACCGAACCAGAAGTCTTGGGTTCAAATCTTGTGCTACCCTCCCCCCATAGTAGGGTGAATAATGGACATGTAAACATGAAAAATGGAGAGTCCTACCAAGCTTGCAAAAAAAAGATTATAATGTAAATGTAATGATATCTGTTTTTCCTAATGAGTGGGTCATTTGAATACATAGTGCACAATTCCAATTTCCGAAATTGACTATGGGAAGTTGTTGCTACACTTCGAAGACATTTAGTAACAAATGTGAGACAATTGATGCGGCATCACACAAATTATGTAGCTTTGGAATTCGAACAATCGACCTCTCAACCACCTCACATGGCACCCAATTCAACTTTACCTCACGCTTTCATCCACCTTTGATATGTTGACCCAACTTTGGACGAGAGTCTCTTGACTCACACCTTCCTCATAGATTAAAACTTGCTCTGACATGATTTTGAAAGAATACACCTTCAGAGCCATTCTCTGTCTCAAAGTATAACAAAAAACAAAGCCATTTTTTTCTCCAAATATAGCACAAAAGCAGGGCTAATACTACTAATCCTATGACTACAATCCAAGGGATGTTGCACTTTCCCCTTCTCACGAGTCCATTGACAGATGGTAATAGATTTATCACGAACAAAATGCTGCAAAAATACTCTGTAAATAGCTTACTTGTCAATATTGAAAGATAGAGTGCAACATGTAGCTACAACTACCAACAAAGCCTAGCAGACAAGCAACAACGAGGAATATGACCCATGCATTGCTCCTCTATGTATATAGCCTTATTTATACAAAATTCCAATAAGTTACATAATTTAAAAATTATTGTTTTCCTCTTTAAATTGCCCCTTCGAATTGAGTAGAGTTGAGGCAGTGTGGCCTAAGGCGGTTCTGACTATGGTGATGAGGTGGTGGCTGTCCCTTTGAATTTGAATAAGTTGAGGTAGTGCTGCGGTGAGGCACTATAGGAGGTGGAGGCAATGCGGTGGTGAAATAATTAATCTATCTAATAGAATCTATAAGCTGAACCTTTAGGATTTTCCATGGTTATGATTGTCAGGGTAATCTGCAATGAATATTTTAAAACATATACAAAGCACAATGTTCTCAAATTACAAAATCATATTAATATTGGCACCCAATTTCCCACTATAACACTCACATGTTTGAGAATTATGATTTGTTGAAAAAGTTCAATTGTTTTAGGTGAATTTTTTTCCTAAACTTTGACTTTCATAATGATATGCGATATGATAATTATAAAATCATTATTAGCCCTACTTATTTGAATTCAGAATTGCAAATGATAAAGCCTAGGTTAAACACATACCTTGCAGAAAGTTGATACCCCACTGTTATGTAGAAAATTGAACTAAGGGTGCTGAACCGCACAAACACTATAATTGGCGGGAGAAGACGCCACCGATGTCTAGAAAACCGATGCCAAGTCACTGCTATGTAGAAAGTCGAACCCAAGACCTCAACCTTGCGAACAACACAACACGAACATAATTGCAAAAATCGGCTTGAACTCAAGACACATGCAGGAACATTGTAGTGCAGGGATGAGGGCTCAATGAACACAAAGGAAATTGAAAGCGGAAGTCTGGCAAACACCAATGCAATTGAATGAGAAAGACTTGAGATCTGATAGCGATTAGAAGTTTATTTGCTAACTGTCATTTCTCTCTAAATGTCCAACTACTAAATACAAAGGTAATTGAATGCAGAAAAAACCCAGGTTTAATTCATTGTTTCATATTTTCTTAGGATCAAGGATGCACAACATTGGACTCCGGAGCCCTGAGAAATATTCTACGCCGCCGCAGACCAATCACCAATGCGTTCACTAAATGCAATTGGCGAGGAAATTGAATGCGAAATTCACAACGTTAATTCTTCCATGTTCACTTTAATGAACTCTAAACATTCAAGTTACTCACCAAAAGAACGAGGTTTAATTTATTGTTTAATATTTTTTTAGGACCGAGGATGCACAACATTGGACTTCGGAGATTCGAGAAATATTCTGCGCCATTGCCAAACAAATACACATTGTGTTCACTAAATGCAACTAGCAAACACCAAGAAAATTAAATGCGGAATTTACAACCAAGATTTTACTGACATATTCCTCAACATTTGGAGCCCTAGTGTTGACGGAGGGGAATACGTCAACCATTTATACATGTACAAAGCACTTCAAACCATAGTTTAACATTTGAAAACAATAATATTTCTCAATTTATTTTAAAGTACAAACAAAATAATGTTCTGATGTTTTCACTACATATCACTGCCTAATAAAAATAATATAATAATCCAAATAAATCCATTTAACTTAAGTTTTACATTAAAAAAATATTTACATCTTGAAATGTATAATCCATCCTAACACGGTGTAGATTTAAAATTAAAATAAACCTATAATAATTTTAGCAATTAAAACTTTAAATTAACCTTGAAAAATATTAAAAGAGAGTCCATTGCTGTGCAGCTTTCGTTGTATGATTTAAAAGTTAAATTGGAATTATTTGAATGAAAATATTAAAGGAGAGTCCATTGCTATGCAGCTTTTGTTGTATGGTTTAAAAGTTAAATTGGAATTGTTTAATTATATCTCAAAGGGCACGAGTGTCCAAACAAAGGAAAAGAGGAAATGAGAATCCATTGCTTTGCAGCTTTGATATGACTTAATGTTTTCTTTGCATGATTTGAATATTAAATTGTATTTTTAAAATTAATCTAGGAGGGAACAAACGTCAACATTCAATGTTGGAAGATTAATTGCTGTCCGTGGGTGCAGCAGTTAAAAAAACCCATTGTAAACCATAGGTATAGTAAAGATATCCATAAACATAAATGAAACTCTATTTGTGGTATGCTGCAGCAGGTGGGTTGTTAAACAACATTCACAGATGCCACAAAGATTCATAAATATTTATGAATGCACATACCTTTCTTGTAATACCCAGCAGGTGGGTAGTTGACCTATCTGATGCAATATGTAGGCAGAAGAGAGGGGGAATTAATGGAGCATTCACGCAACGCCTGGACTCGGAACCACCGTTCCTCTTCTGCACTAAAATCTCCCATCTACCCCTTTGCTGTATTCTCGCCGATCATTTTAAAGTCCAAAGCAAAACAGAAGGATCTCGTTTTCATCACTACATGGTCCTCTTAAACCATTGCGTCCATACTTTGGTGAAACAGGGCTAAAGTCTGAATCTTGGAAGCAGCAATGGCGGGTTTCTTTTCAGGTCTCAGGCGCCTGTATCTCGCGGTCTATAACTGGGTGGTTTTCTTTGGCTGGTGAGCACCTCTTTTCTGCTATTCCCGGCTACAGAACTGACCATTTTTATATGAAATTGGTCCCTCTCCTAGTTTGATCAATTTCATCTAGATTGGGTTTACATGGTCAAAACATGGATGACTGACATGGTTTGTATGTACAGGGTGCAAGTTTTGTATTTCGCTGTAAAGACATTGAGAGAGTCTAGTCCTGCTGCAGTTTACGATGCAGTTGAAAAACCGTTGCAGTTAGCACAATCAGCAGCTATTTTAGAAGTGAGGCACTCTTGTTATTAATATTCTATGATTGATTTCTTTCTGTTTTATTGGGTCTGGGGGTTTTGAAATGGCTCTTTGTTGCTTTGTTAAGCAAGTTGTTGCCTCGGACTTGTACCTACCCTTGGCTCTGGCCTAGACCATTGAGATAGACTGTCTAGGATGAACACCCAAGCTCAGTAAGCATAAGGCTATAACTGGCTGCAATAACACAGCAGCCTGTTCTGAGTGGAATAAACCTAAGCGCAGTTAACACTGTAATTGACTGCATTAACCCAGCAGCATGTTCTCAGGGGAATTGAACCCAGATATCTGTGAAACAAGCTTACTTGACCACAACCCATGACAACATATTTGATTTTAACAAGCAAAGGTAGTTTATGGGTGACCAGTGGGATGTGTATGATTTGCTTGCATTAACCCAGCAGCATGTTATCAGGGAAATTGAACCCGGATATCTGTGAAAATAGCTTGCTTGACCACAACCCATGATAAAATATTTGATTTGAAAATAGTTGATGGGGTCATCAGTAGGTTATGTTTGATTTGAGCAAGCAAAAATAGATTATGGGTGAATGGTTTTTTGCTTTTATTTGAGCAAGCAAAGGTAGGTTACGGATATTTTACCACTTCTGTTTTTTAAGATAAGTTATGTATAATTTACCACTTCTGTTTTTTAAGATAAGTTATGTATAATTTACCACTTCCTCCTTTTTTTCAGACTGACCGTCAAATCACTAACTTTTGTGTATGTTGTATGTTATGGGCGTGCAAATCTTTGGCTTTCCAAAGATTCTCCATGGTCTGGTAGGTGAGTTATCGGTCATTTAAAATACTCTAATTTAGAAGGTGAAATGTTTGTAAAAAACTATCTACCTATCAATCTATATATTTGATTTCTGTCTCTCTTGCTGCTTGCAGGGCTTGTAAGATCTCCTGTCTCAGCAACACTGCCCCAAATAGGTTCAAGGCTGTTTGTTACTTGGGGGATCCTACACAGTTTCCCAGAGGTCTGCACCTGCTTGAGGAGAGAAAGTTTAGGGCAGCTTTTGTATAAGCATTTCAATTGGTTGGTTGAGTTTTTATTATTATTCTTAGGATTTGTTTTATTCTTTGCAGGTTAGGAGTCATTGGCTCGTTACCAGTTTAGTGATTAGTTGGTCGTTGACCGAGGTATGTATTCCGTTTCTACCAGTTGTTTCCGCCTAATGTCTTATGCTGTTAAGAAAAATACACCCCTGCAAAATATTGAGTTTAGTGTGGGGTGCTAACAAATTCATTGCCTTCTTTCTACTTTAGTTTATGCAACGTGTTTCATACATATCCCAGATAATGGGTGAATGTGTCAACTTAAACGTTGGAACGAATAAATAATGTGCGCAGTTACATCCCAAAACCATATGAATAATTCAAGTGGCTGCGAAAACTTGCATATTTCGACCTAGACTTCGACAGTGAAAGTAGGTGTTAGATATGGTGACAAAACAAACAGGTATGTGGATATTTTTTCTTTCCAACTTGAATATGGATACTCTTTCAAGTCCTTCAAGAGATTGACTTGAATTGTTTGACAGAGGGTTATACATCCTCTTACAATCTTGTGTGAAACAAATTTGCCTGTGGGTTGTGCTAAGCAATCCGAAAATGATTTGAATTGGATTAGTAAGCCAGGGAACTCAATCCATATGAGACAGTAAAGCTCTGATGATTTTTTAACAGAAAAATCCTCCACCCACCGAGAGAACACTATAGGTGTGTTTCTATAGATCTAGGGGCTACATTGCAATGCTTACATGTAGACATTATTGTTCCTAAGTTAAACATAGACAAAAAGTCATTCCTAAAGTTGTGAATACTCTTGGGAAAGGGTTGAGGGTGGCAGCCACCTATGCGGGATAAAAATTGTCCCATGGGGTGTCTGGGCTCAACTGAGCCTTGCACAATCCTGGTGACAACATCCCATAGGTAGGGAGATCGTTCTTCCATCCAACATTGGGGCTAGCCCCAGCCCAGACTTAACCTGGTTAGGAAAAGCCTGGTTGGGAAAAGAAGAAGAAGAAGAGGTTGTGAATACCCTTTATGTGCCAAACTGAAAGGCTCCCAAATCTCCCTTACGTGAGTCCTTGTTATATTTTCAAGTGGCTTTCTTCATATGAAGTTCCTAAGCAGTGCATGCTGCTAAGATAAGATCAAATAGCTTGGTGTATATTGATAGAAATCTTAATATGAGGGTCAGACTCTAGCCAAGAGAATTACCATGTTGTACATCTTGGGAACAAACTTCCTTGCCTTTTTTGGTGGTGCCATACTTGACTCTGGATTCTAGTACCTCATGAATAGTCCTGCACAATTAAAAATCCAAGGCCCCTATTCGAATATTTCTTCTTTGTTCTTATCCAACTAAAAATCTCTATGGAATAGCCTTTCGTGCAAATGATGATTCATAAGGCTTCATGGACTCTCTAGCTGTGAAGGTTCAACACTTTTGCACAAAGGTTAATACTCTTATATAACCACAATGCCCTTCTAAATAATCACCAACCGATTAAATTGCCATAAACATGTGTGCCAATGAGGGGTGCACTTTGATAAAATGTTGTACCATTTAAATGAAAGATGTTCTCTCTAGTAAAACCCCACCATGATAACAAGACATAAAGCCCAACATAAGGTGCACCACCATGAAGGGATTATTGAATCAAAAATCATCATCTAGTATTAGGAAGGCTAGATCACTATCAAATCATATGTAGTACCCTCTTTTCTAACTCATGTTAGATTTCTACTACTCAACAACTAATTTGAACAATATTTTGAGATGCAAGAACTAGAAGTTGAATTGCGAAATACATTGATAAAAAAACAGTGGGTATTTGAATGAAAAAACATATGCACACAAATAACAAAACACCAGCAATACCCAAGAAACCCCAACTGGTGAAAACCTGCTATTTGTGTGTTTTTATTGATGTGCTCATAAGAATCTCAATAATTAATTACAAAGCACATGGGAAAATTCTTTTCCAACTCTTTGTTCCCCAACGCAATATCCTGTACACTCTAGACCAATTTGGCATCTCTCTTCACAGGTTTACCAATTGTACAGGCTGAATTGCCTCCTTGCATAAGCTATCTTGGCCTCCTCAAGTGATGGGCTCTGGCTCTCCTTGACCTCATGCGCTTATCTAGAACTATTTTCCTCAACTCAAAGCACACAAATTCTTGCTAGTACATAATCATATGTTTCACCAAGTCCGCGCCCTTCTCTATATAGAATCGAATTGCTCTTCAACTCAAGCTAATTGGTTCCTTGAACCCAAGTCGAGTTGCGTCACTAAACTCAAGTCTAATTGACATCTTGAAGTTAAGCAAATTGGCCTCTTGAACTCGAGTCAAATTGTCTCACTGAATTGAAGTCAAATTGAGATAAAATTTCCATGCATGCTTAGCTCGATTTACTATTTTTGACTATAGGAAAATTAGAAAATTTGCCTAAAGCCAACACTCAAAGAAAGTAAGATTGCGCCTTAGCTTCACATGCGGGCTCTTTTGCCAAATTTAGTTCACTTATAAATATAACAAAGCCCTTCCTTCTCTAACTTCAATTAATACTCCCTCTTAGAGAGGAAGGTGTTCTGTACTACACCCATTTTGTCTCTGAAGTAGATGAATTTGCTTCTTGGCAATACCTTGGGGTCAAGATATCTATTGTTTGCTCCTCTGTAAGTATGTATCAAAGTGTGACTTTAACCCTTTGAACAGAATCTCTGATATGGTGGTACTTGATCTCGATGTGTTTGGAGCGGTCATGAAACACTGGATTTTTAGAGAGCTTGATGCAACTCTAATTATCATAGTTTATGATTTTTGGCTCCAACCTCTGACTAAGCAACTTGACAAGTAGTTTCCTCAACCAAATAGCCTCGTAAGTTGCCAAGTTGACAACCATATACTCGATCTTAGCTAAGCTCAGTGCCACTGATCTTTGCTTCCTGCTAAACCAAGAAACAACTACTGACCCAACACTGAGAACACAACTTGAAGTGCTCTTCATGTTTGTTGAATCCCCTGCCTAATCTGCATGCGTGAATCCCTGAAGAATCACTCCATCAATGTGCTTGTACAACAATCCATAATACTAAGATACCTTAACACGTGCTTAGCAGTGACCCAATGAACTTTGGTCGACTCAACCATGAACTAGTGCAGTTGGTTAACTACAAAGCAAATGTATGGTCGCGTGTTCACAAGATACATCAAAGACCCTATGAGCTGTCTGTATAGAGTGGCATCCACTTGCTCACCTCTGGTAGCATCTATCCTCCAATTTGTGACTAGAGGTGTGGTCATGGGCCTGCAATCCTGCATGTGGAAACTCTTGAGAATCTCTTGCGTGTATTTTCCCTATCCCAAGAATATATGTCCATCACCTTGCCATACCTCCAACCCAAGGAAATAGTGCATCAACCCTATATCCTTCATCTCAAACTCCTTTGTAAGATCTCTCTTACAGTCATGGATGAGCTCCTTGCCCCCTGTCAATATCAAATGACCAATGCACAACACAAGAATGAGAGGCTGGCCTTCAACCACAATATAGTATAGGTTAGGGTCATGGTGAAACCCAATTTGAGAAGGCATGCATACCATGCCCTTGGTGCCTGTTTGAGCCCATAAAGATCTCCCCTTAGCCTGCAAACATGTGTGTCTTTGCTGAAAGTCAAAAATCCTTTAGGCTGTGTTATGCTCTTAACCTGCAAGACGATACAAGAATACCAAATATGCACAGAAATATACCCAAAACATAGAACAGTGAGAAATAACAGCAGGTATTTTATTATTTAGAAAGCAATGTTCACTTGCCTCTTCGAGGGGGCAACCTCCAATAGAGCAGAGCTCGATTACGAAATAAGACGTGATGCTTCTCGTAGGGAGTCACCTTTATATATGATTTGTACATGCAATACCATGGACCAATACCATGGTTCTTATTAATACCATCTATCTAATACCATGGCCCATTTGCAACTAACTGTGGTCCTGTCATTAAATGCGGGTTAACCACTTACAATTATTAATATGGGCTTTATTGACTCTTTACTTAACTATACTTATGACTTGATCCTACTACATAAATAAGGGGGTTAGGGTGGGACTCTAACATGCCCTCCCCCATAAGAATAGCCGTGTCCTCAAGGCTGAAGCTGCGGAAACTGCTGAAGAATAGTGGCTGGTTCCCAGGTTGCATCTTCTGGCGACGTGTCTTTCTTCCTTGATCATGCGGCCACGCAGGTGCCGTTCTCGTGTGTCCAGGACTTGTTCAGGTTGGAGCCAGATTGACCCTTCTTCATCCAGTTTAGGTAGACTGGTTTGAATTCTGCAATTGTTCCCAGTCACTTTCTTGAGGCACGAGACATGGAAAACTGGATGGATTTTTGCAGTGGGTGGCAAAGCTAGCTTGTAGGCCACTTCTCCAATGCGCTGAAGTACTTGATACGGTCTGTAGAATTTTGGAGATAGTTTCTGACACCCCTTGTCTTTGAGTGATGTTTGCTTATATGGAAGCAACCTCAAAAATACCTGGTCTCCTTCTTGAAATTGGTGTTCTGATCGATGTTGATCTACCTGTTGCTTCATGCGGTTTTGAGCTTGATGAAGATTCTCTCTAAGATGGGCGAACATGGTTGTGCGGTTTTGTAGGAGTTGATCCACTGCTTGTACCTTTGAGCACCCCTTGATATAAGTAGGGGAAGGAGGGAGTTGACCATAAACTGCTTCATATGGAGTCATTTTGGTGGTGGCATGATAGTTGGTGTTATACCACCATTCAGCTAGAGGTAACCACTGTACCCAGAGATGTTGCTTTTATGAAGTGAAACACCTAAGGTAGGTTTCCAAACATTTGTTGACTGCTTTAGTTTGACCATCAATTTGTGGATGATAGGAAGTATTGAACTTTAGTTGGGTACCTTGTAGCCTGAAGAGTTCCTGCCAAAAATTACTGGTGAAGACCGGGTCACGATCAGACACAATGGAAGTGGGCATGCCATGCAATTTGAAGATCTAATCCATGAAAGATTGAGCGACCAAAGTTGGTGTAAAAGGGTGAGGTAGGGCGCAAAAATGAGCATACTTAGAAAGTCTGTCCACCACCACCATGATGACTGACTTGTTTCCTGACTTTGGAAGGCTTGTAATGAAATCCATAGAAACCTCTGTCCATATTGATGTCGGAATGGGCAATGGTTGTAATGTGCCTGGTGCTTTGACAGTCTCTCCTTTGTGGCGCTAACAGATGTCGTATTCTGCTACAAAAGTAAGAATGTCCTTTTTCATTCCTGACCAAAAAAATGATCTTTGAGTGCGAGCATATGTCTTCTGAAAGCCTGAATGTCCTGTAGTGGGGGATGAGTGCAACTTCGCCAAAATGCCGCTTTTGAGGTTGGATGTTGGTGATAGTACGATTTTGTCCTTGTAGCGCAGAATCTCATCCTGCCATGAGTAGCCCTTGGTGGAATTTGGATCCTCCCGCAATTGAGTAATGAGTTGGGAGAGCCAGGGATGTGAAAACCATTCCTTGCGAGCCTCTTCAATCCATTTTGGAATGGGAAGGGCAATTGCGAGCAAGGTATTTTCGTCCTCAAATTGGCGAGATAATGCATTTGCTACAATATTTTCCAGCGTTTTCTTGTAAATTATCTCATAATCATATCCCAACATTTTGGCGAGCCATTTATTTTGTTGTGGTGAGGATAGGCATTGCTCCAAAAAATGTTTAAGACTTTGATGGTTTGTGCGGATTTGGAAGCGTCGCCCCAACAAGTAAGGTCGCCAGGTATCTACTGCATGTAAGATGGCCATCATCTCCTTTTCATAGGTAGATTGTCCTAAATTCTTCCCACTTAGTTGTTGGCTTGTGAAGGCCAAGGGTTGACCTTCCTGTATTAAGATTGCCCCAATACTCGTACCCGAGGCATCACATTCAATGGCAAAAGATTTGGTGAAGTCTGGTAGTGCTAAGATTGGAGTGGAAGACATGGCATTTTTGAGAGCTGTAAAGGCCTGTTGTGCTTCATCCAGAGGAATGAATTTTTCTTGAGGAGTTGAGTGAGGGGCCTCGCAATGCGACCATAATTGCGGACAAATTTGCGATAATAGCCCGTGAGACCCAAAAATCCTCTCAGGCTCTTCAAGGTCTTAGGTTGAGGCCATTCCTGCATTGCCTAGATCTTTTTGGGGTCCACCCTGACACCTTCATGCCCCACAATGTGGCCCAAATACTCAACTTCTTCCATGCCAAAAGAACACTTGGACATCTTAACAAATAATTTATGCTCGCAGAGCAGGTACAAGAGCTGATCTACATGTTGAAGATGTGCGGCCCAAGTGCGACTATATATGAGGATGTCATCGAAGAAAACAAGGACAA
>APFE031279521.1:2087-22317 GCA_000404065.3 Pinus taeda | reverse complement strand
TCTATTTCATTCTTTTGGGTGAACGGATATCTATATGGGCGCACATTTGGTGGTTGGGCCCCTGGGACCAAAGTGATGCTATGATCATGTTCCCCTCTCGAGGGTGGAAGCTCATGAGGCTTGTTAAAGACTGGCAGATGGTTATTTAAGATCTGTTGCATCTCAGGATGAATCGGAAGAGAATTGGGTCCAACGACCTAGATGGCATTAAGTTGAGCTATAACTCCATGATGGCCCTTTTTTAACAATTTTTCCATCCTATGTGAGCTAATGATAGAGGGAGCTCCCGCCTGGAGTCCGCGGAGGGTATGTGTGTGGTTGTTCTGCTTAAAGCTCATATATAACTCCTGGAAATCCATTGTGATTGGGTCCAGTGTTCGAAGCCATTTAGCACCAAGGACAATGTCGCACCCTCCCATGTGGATGGCAAACATGTGGGTCTTTAATTGATAATCCCCCGTTTGAAGTTTGACATTTTCACAGTGGCCGGCACATTTCATTGTTCCCCCATCCGCAATTTGGACTTGGAAGTTAGAAACTGCTCGTACAAAACAATGCACTGCTTCCACAACTCTTTGATGGATAAAATTATGTGTACTTCCACTATCAATCAAGACTGCCACTGGCAGATGCTTAATAAAGCCTCTGATTTTGAGAGTTTGAGGCGAAGAAATCCCTGCCAAAGCATGCAGCGAAATAATTGGTTCTTCAGGGACATGGTCCTTCTGGTTGTCCTCTTCTTCCTCCTCTGGTTCCTCAAGTGGTGGGGCTTCTTTCGATGAGCTGTAATCAGTAGCATCAAATTGAAAGAATTTGGGCTCCTTGCATTTATGACCAGGGGAGTATTTTTCATCACAGTAGTAACATAATCCTTGCTTTCTTCTTTCTGCCATTTCTGCAAGTGACACCTTTTGGACCTTAAGTGTTTGAGTAGTGTTGTGAGCCTGTGGGGGGCGACCCTTGGAGGTGAAATTTGGGCGATTGGACTGGGCTGCTAACGCACGTTCAACTTTACGAGCTACCTTGCAAGCCTCCGACCATGTGGGAGGGTGGTGCAGTTGGATGTGAGCTTGTATGGCCTCTTTAAGACCACTGATAAAACATTCCGTGTAGAACTCATCTTGGAGACCCATAGTGCAGAAAGCTAAGGCTTCAAAGGCTGTAATATATTCATCCACTGTGCCAGTCTGTCGGAGCTTAGTGAGACGACCCAAAAAAGCAGAGTCATGGTCAAAGCGCTCTATAAGAGCTTTTTTGAAGTTGTCCTAAGTCAAGGGCCTTCCATTGCAACGTTGATGCCATTGCCACCATTGCCATCTTTCATTGTCGAAGTACATGCTCCCCACCATAAGCTGAGTTTCATTATCCAAGATGTAATTCAGATTGAAATATTGCTCCATTTGTGCTATCCATGCTGCCAGGTGAGAGCCATCAAATTTATGCATATCCAGCTTGGGTGGTCGCAGACGGGATTGTTGATGGGTGCCCTAGAGGTGAAGAGAGTGGCTAGACTCACCCTCACTGTGTTCATTGCCAATATACGCCTCCTCGCGGGCTTCCTCCTTGCCCTTAGAGAGTGTTGTAGTTATTTTCAATAGCTGGTCTTGGATGTCTTTCAAGGATTGTTCAAGTTTGTCGATCTTCTCATTGGCCATAGTTTGAACTCTAGTTTCTACCATGCACCGATCCGATGTACTTGAAATTTGGGACCGCCCAAATTTTTTTGGCACTAACAATTGAATGTTACCACCTTGCTCAGCTCGTCGTCCTGATTCTTATGGGCTAAGTCACCAATAAGCGCTCCGGGGGGTCTCAAACTTTTTGTTTGTTTGTTTGTTTGTTTTTGTTTTAATTCTCTTTGTTTCTGAAAACTCCTAACGGAGTTTTACTCCTTGCTTATGAATACTGCAGTCGTCAAATCTCCGAAATGTCAATGCTGCCAAAAGTCCTGCGAAAATCACGCCCAGGTATAAGAACCCACACAACTACTCAAATCTGGATGGCAGATCTGATGGATCTGAGAGATCTGAATGGTTGATCAGAGAGATCTTAAACGGCAGAACAGATTGCTGCTACGGATCTGATGGATCTAATAGATCTGAATGGCTGTTTTGATAAATCTGAACGGCGGGACTGATTGCGGCTGTTGCTGTAAAACCCCACTTGCGAGATCTGATTTGGCAGAGATTATGCGTGATCCAGAGATAGTGAAGGGAACTATGGTCTCGAGGAGTATCAGGTGCTACAGATCGCAGTATACATAAGGGTCTGACAGTAGTACTCAGCCCAATGTTTTAGGGCACTAACTAAGGAGGATCAATCGTACCCTTAGCCGTACAACTCGACTACCCTATCATACGGGCGAGTAATCTCTCCGAGTGCTGTTCTCGGTGTACTGTAGCAACAAGACAGCCGACGGTTTATCTATGGCGAGGTTTCAAAGGAGCTAGGGGGCTTCCGATATACCCAGAGGGTACTTGGAAGACAGTTCGTGCGCGGTTCTGTCTAATGCGCTACTACTCAAAGGGGTACCCACATGGGTTACAAGGGAGTCCAACAAGCATGACCACCTCTTGTATTTCTTGTGTGCATGCCTCCCCAAATCCGCAGTTTTATGCGCTCAACGACATATCCTGTGGTTTAAAGACGCTGGAACACGTCTCTAGCCAAATTTTTTTTTGGTAAGAAATGGAGATCCCACCGGCCCTGGAAAGCGCTCTGATACCACTTGTTATGCTCTTAACCTGCAAGACGATACAAGAATACCAAATATGCACAGAAATATACCCAGGACATAGAACAGTGAGAAATAACAATGGTATTTTATTATTCAGAAAGCAATGTTCACTTGCTTCTTCGAGGGGGCAACCTCCAATAGAGCAGAGCTCGATTACAAAATAAGACACGATGCTCCTCGTAGGGAGTCTCTATCCTTTATATATGATTCGTACATGCAATACCATGGTTCTTATACCATCTATCTAATACCATGGCCCATTTGCAACTAACTGTGGTCTCGTCATTAAATGCGGGTTAACCACTTACAATTATTAATATGGGCTTTATTGACTCTTTACTTAACTATACTTATGACTCGATCCTACTACATAAATAGGGGGGTTAGGGTGGGACCTTAACAGGTTGCTCAACATATATCTCTTCCTCAACGACTTCGTTAAGGAAGGTGGTCTTCACATCCATTTGGTGGATCTTCCACCCCATTTGTGCTGCAATTGCCAAAATAGTCCTAATGGTGGAAAATCGGGCCACTGGTGTGAATGTCTCATCATAGTCCATTCTTTCGACCTAAGAGAACCCTTTGGCCATGAATCTAGCCTTACACTTCTCCACACTCCCATCAACTGCATGCTTGATCTTGTACACCCAATATGACCCCACAATTGTTTTGCCAATTGGTCTTGGTACTATCTCCCATATATCGTTCTGCATGATAGAAGAGTACTCTTCCACCATATTATGACGCCAAACCCACTGAGAAGTTGCCTCCTTGTAACAAGAAGGCTTTGAGTCTATCACCTTAGTCATAAGTGCCATGTACCTCGTATATCTTTGTGGTTGTTTACTTTGTTTGAATGTGGTATTGAGAACTCCAACCCTCTCCTGAGCCTCCCTAATCAACTGGTTTTCCCATCTAGCTCGACCTCTCCTTGCACTTGGAGTCACTGGCTAAGTGGGCTTTGTTAGAAAACCAAGTATAGTGTAGTACAAGCAATATTTTCTGAATTTCAGATAATTGTTTATGAGGTTAGCGATGCTTCTTTTAAATTTATTCTTCCATCAACAAATAATTATACTTCAAAAATTAACCACAATAGTAAGGAGAAAGAAGAGAAGACAATGCATAATAAGGGACACCAGAAATTAGGTACAAGTCCAGGGCAAAACCCACAAGGGGAAAACCCAACTAAATCCTTCGTAGAGAGATCCTTCAAAATACATCAAGATAATGACTATACTGACCCAAGAAGACTTCCACAAGTGCAACGTTTCCACAACTGAATGTCCAACAAAGGTCACAAAGGAGAGATTGATCCTCTCACAAGACTGGAATGTACCCTTCCTTGAGCTCAAACTTCAACCAATAATTGGTCTCAAACTGATAAGAGAAGAACAATTCGGGTTTGCCACCACATAATAGATTTCAAACTGATAAGAGAAGAACAATTCAAGTTTGCCACTGCAGAGCTCAGATCTGCCACTATAGAACTCGAATCTTTGTCATAGAGCTCAAATTTGCTACCACAGAGCTCAGATCTATGTCATAGAGTTTGGATTTGCCACCACAGAGCTCGGATCTCCCACTAGAAGTTAGATCTATGCCATAGACTTTCAGATCAAGCCACCGGAAGTCAGGTCTATGCCATAGAGTTTTAGGTCAAACAACCAAAAGTCAGATCTATGCCACAAAGCTTCAGATCAAGCCATCATAAGTCAGATCTATGCCATAGAGGTTTAGATCAAGCCACCAAAAGTTAAATCTATGCCACAGAGTTTTAGATCAAGCCACCAGAAGGCAGATCTATGCCATAGAGGTTCAGATCAAGCTCTCAGATCACTGCTACAGGTGTCACACAATGAATTAGACCTTAGCGAGAGAGAGAAAAGACTTTTTGGCTTGAGTAGATTGTAGATTGCTCCTTAAAACACCTTCACTTGAGTAGGACAGATATATATGCTTGAGAGGTGAGTGCTTTGCAAGTAGAGCAAGTGGGTCTCTTTATATAGACATCAAAGTGATCCAAATGGGTGTAAAAGAGGGCAAGCTGACTTGACCATCTAGAAGGGTCGTCTTGCACTTGTGGAGCCTTCGTAAATTACAAAATGATAATAATAACTTTCCTCCTTTAAAATATAATTTTTCTTCTTTCAATGCCATGCAAAATATGGCTTACAAATTTATTTTTGACCATGAAAAACATGCTAGAAGGAAGTAATAATTCATTTTTCAAGAAAATAAATATCTCATGAAGACCGACCGTAGCTACCTTTTCAACACTCTCTCTTAGCTAGGAAGGTATTCATAGTCATAGTCAAGATGTAATTCAATTTGAAAGGTTCTCTAAGAAAGGACCAAGATTAGATCAACATCATCAAAGGATTACTAGCATCACTACCTAGTACCAAATCACCATGGTACTCTTCATGCATACTCTTTGCAAGAGACAACAATCAATTAGTGTCTCATAAGTTCATAGCCATGGTACCATATAAATCAATCATCTAGTACTGCAAAACTAGAGTACTGTCTTATCCATGCATGATAATAATAGTAAGCATGTTTAGAGCCAGATGCTAGGAGGCTTCTATCCAACTTGGTAGCCTATCACCCCATTCTCCTATCCAGGTCACTGTACTTGACTCAAGGACTACAACCCTATCCAAGTCAGTGTGACAGAGGAAGAATAACATGACATAAGAAGATCACTGCTCCCTCTCAACTAGTGAGGCAATCTCCACAAGTCTAGCTTATCTCTAAAATATACAACTTCCTCTGGGGAGAGGTTTTTATCAAATGTCTATTCACCGGAGGAGATATACTGGAGCTTATTGCTCTCTTTTGCACCATGTCATGAATGTAGTGATACTGGGCGCCATCATGCTTTGACTTGCTATGATACACATGATTCTTATACAACTTCACAAAATATCATTATAGTATCCAAAATTAGATCAAACAAATCGACAAGCAATTTCTAAAGCCAAACTGCTTCATGAGTCACTACACATGCTGCCCTACAACCTACCTCAGTAGAACTTGGTGCTACGTAAGACTGATTTATGCTCATTTAAGAAGCCATAGCAAAGCCCAGATCTATCGGTAGTACTCTTTCCATCAGCATACTTTAGGCAGTGGTCAACAATATCATAACGATATCTAATCCATTGATCATGCTTGGAATTCATCTGGAATTGACTCAAGGTGTTCATCGCAAAGCACCAATCAATTGCTTGTACATAGATGGATCAACAGAGAGTCAAATTCTTTTAGTTTCCTTATAGGAGTTGTCATGTAATAGTATTCCAACATCTCGAATTTTTGCAAGATCTTGATAATTCGCTTCCCTTCCCTTACCCAAGGAAAGCTTCACCAGGGCTTTTGCCAGACTTCCAATCTTAAATTATAAGGCGAAAATCCTTCATTCAATAGCCAACTACCTCCTTGATATGTCGGTTGGAATCAACTTCAATTTATGTCTTGTCAGATAAGAGTTGATTAGAGGGTTTTTCCAATTTAGCAACTTCAATTTATGTCTTGTCAGATAAGAGTTGATTAGACAGTTTTTCCAATTTAGCGTTAGAGCTTCTTTAGGTACCACATCATACATATGATACAATTCATAAAGCCAAATCTTCGCAAGGAGTTTATCAAGCTTCGTATCCTCTATCTTGGACTGAGCTAGACTTCTTTTGTCAATTCCCCTTTCACTGAGCATATGAATCAACACTATTCTTCATGGGCTTCAGTTTACTTTGGAAGTCACAATTGACTTTTTACTAGATAAGTAGAGCAATATTTCAATCAAGCTGGTCTTGTTTGCTCCCTCTAAATCCAATGCTCATTAATCTTGTTCTTCCATTGATAGCCACAACCCTGGCAATCTTCATTAAGTGCTTGCAATCCTCATTAGGAGGCAAAGGAAGAATAAGTACAATCAAGCTCCTCCAGCAAGTCGACCTCAAGACGGAGTAATAAACCTACGCCAAATGGCATGTCGACCTATGGGCAAGGGGAAGTTGGCTTATTTCATGGGCAACCATTATAAATAGGTAGCTCAACCTCTATTTGAGACAAGGAATTCAGTGAAGGTCTAAAGCCAGGAAGAAGTGCGAGAATCATCAAGAGAGGAGCCTAACCATCAAGCGAAGGAGAAGTGAAGATAACCGAGTCAATTTCAGATTTGTTTTAGGGTTACTCTCTTCCACACGTGCAAGATTATAGTGCTACCTGCTGTAGGAAAGAGCTGAAGTTTTATAGTCACCTTGTAAAGGCAGATTTGGGAAGGAATCAAGTGAATTTTCAAGCCAAGTTGAGAAGTCTAGTCTACATATCAAGCCAAGGAAGTTGAAGGCAAAGATCTCTCAAGTACATAATCCAGGATTTTTGAATTGGGGCTGAAAAGTTGTAGATCTATCCCAAAGGACTGAAATCTTGAAGGGTAGCCGAGAAGGAGGAAAAAAGCCAGAAGTTTGACTATCGTTGACTCAATGAAGAAGAGGAAGCTTTGTGTCTTGGTCTTGGTCTTGGTATTCGTCAATTGAAGTCTCTATAAGAAGAAGAATTCGTTTGGGTTTTCCTCTCAATTGGGAGAGGTTTTGGCCCTGGCTGATCGCCTACATTTTGTGTCTCTTGTCTCTTTTTTGTTTATGCATCGGTAGCCGTTTGATGAAGAAGAGCACAATTATAATCTAAGTAAAAGATCCTAATCTAAAGAAGTAAAAAGCATTCGCAAACAATTATCATAAGTAGAGAAATCACCTAATCTTGATGCCCTAGATTTCTCAACATGGTATCAAAGCGAATGTAACAAAAGTCAAGGAAGGGCATCTTATCAAGGGATACTCAAGGATCAAATCTCAGAAAAGACATCAAAGCAAAATTAAGAAGATAATCTTGAAGACAAGATCTACAAGGAAGTATCAAAACCCTAGATCAAAAAAAAAAGAGTCTACACCAGCAAAAGTCTTGGGATCCTCAATTCATCTCAAGAGACCACAAAGACCCTACTCAAGATAAAGGGACTTATAAATCAAGCTCCTTTCTAGAGAATCAAGACCAAGGACGTTGTCATCATTGTCAAAAAGATTCTAAGGCGATCTCCCTCTCGTTGAAGCAAGGTCCTTACCATTGAAGACATCATCAAGAAGTCATCATTGGTCATCATCAACAAGGATATCACCATCAAAGGATCTAAAGTGATCTCCTCCTTTGTGGAGTCAAGGATCACTCTTGAAGAGATCTATCTTCATTAAGGAGAAGTTCTCTATCATCTATATTATCATCAAATTCAAGGAGGCAACGAGTGGAAGAAGCATCTTCACAAGTAAGTATATTTATGTCTGAATTTGTCAAAATGTCTTTTTGCTAGGAAAGTAACAAATTGGTTGGGGCTTCAAACTATCTTGCATAGAAGAAGAGGACAAATCTGAATCTCATTAAAAATGAGGTTATGGATCATGTCAAAGGACCTAGCACCAAACCAACGAAAGAAGATGCTCAAGCACTTTCAAAGTTTATGAAAGGGGAAGTGAGGGCTCAAAGGATTCTCATAGAATCCATCAAGGATCCCCTCATTCAATATGTATCTAAACTTGACACCTCAAAAGAAATCTATGACAAATTGGTAGAGTTGTTTTCTGTAAGCATTGCAAGAGAAGTTATCTCTCTAAGGCAAGAACTCTACAAACTAAGGATATTGAAAGAAGAAGGAATAACCTCATACTTGACGAGGATATTTGAAATAAGGGATCAACTTCAAGACTTGGGAGAAGTAATGTCTGAGAAGGAGAAGACCACTGTAGTACTAAATGCACTACTAGAGGAATGGGGTAACTTTACTTCAAGTATTTATGGGAAGAAAGAAGCTACTCCATTCCAGGATCTGTGGTCACTATGCAAAATTGAAGAAACTAGGCTAAGGGCTAAATCTGAAGTGGGATCAAGTGAACAAAATCAAGCATATGCCTCTATGGCAAAAAGAAAGAGGAAAGTCTAAAAATTTTGGTCCTCAGAAAAAGAAGAGGAAGATGGCTAAAATTCAAAGATATGGATGTCAAGAATATGGGCATTACAAAAGAGATTGTCCTAAGCTCAAGAAGGACAATAACAAAAGAGGTAGAAGCCCATATCACCAAAGAAGTGGAGGAAGCTGAAAATGATGGGGTAACTTTACTTCAAGTATTTATGGGAAGAAAGAAGCTACTCCCTTCCAGGATCTATGGTCACTATGCAAAATTGAAGAAACTAGGCCGAGGGCTAAATCTGATGTGGGATCAAGTGAACAAAATCAAGCATATGCCTCTATGGCAAAAAGAAAGAGGGAAGTCTAAAAAATTTGGTCCTCAGAAAAAGAAGAGGAACATGGCTAAAATTCAATGATATGGATGTCAAGAATATGGGCATTACAAAAGAGGTTGTCCCAAGTTCAAGAAGGACAATAACAAAAGAGGTAGAAGCCCATATCACCGAAGAAGTGGAGGAAGCTGAAAAGAAGAAGTCCAAGAAAGAGGAAGTAAGAGATCTCTACTATGATTGAGATAGTCTTCCTTACGTAGTTCTTTTCAAGTTATTTTGTTGTAAGATATGGCTATCATGATTCACAAAGGAAGATAATAGGATGCATCATGGCATCATAGAATTATTAGAAGCAAGAGCTCATGACATCATCATAGAGAAGCATGAAAGATCGTTGAAGTCTATGGCAGTGACCCGTGGAAGGATATAGCTCTTGGAAACCCTCATTAGTAACATAAGTGGTACTTATGAGAAAAGAAAGAAAAAGTCATCTAGTACAAATCTCATCATACATCAGTCAAAAGAAAACATTTGTTGGATGAGGATACTCAAGATCCTCTATTGGAATCTTCGTCAGAAGATTCACCAATCAAAAGGAAGTAAGGGTTTTGTCAAAGAATTCCAACTTGTGGAATTCATGGGATGATGGTATAATGACAAAAGAAGTAAAGCAGATCAAGGGATTGAAGTTCTTTCAATCAAGGAAGTTGCTGAAGGAATTCTAGATGACCTAAAGGAAAATGAGGTATGTATGCTTGTATTCGATATTGTAGAGTCATGTCACATAGTTGCAGGTAACATGGATAAGTGCTCTATCTCGAGAGCATGATCAAAAGAAAGGATCTCCTCCCTTGAAAGGGTGCAAAAAGGCATGGGTCACACATTGTCTAGCTGAAATCAACATAATATGTCCTCATATGAAATATGAGGTGGTTGACAAAATTGGAGGAATTATGATTCGAAGTTCCTAGAAGGAAATGTGTGAAGAAAGAAGGGAAGAGATCATGAAATATGCAACTATGGAAAAGGCAATCAACATGCGAGGACTGAGATATTTGATTAGGATATTTCCATGAAAGATATGAAGACTTTGATGAAGTCTGAAAAAGAAAGAGACCCTTGACAATACATATCTTTTGGAGATGTGTCAATATGTATGCTGGATGTTGATGTGAACTAGAAGATGTCATGATGAAAGACCATCACAAAAAATAATTTTGATTTAATGTTCATTCCTTATTTTTGAATAATATTTGGATGGGCTTATGTAGGGCTGCCAAGGGAAGAGTTGTGGATGGCTTCCACCATTGATGTTCATGTAGTAGGATGAAAGATCCTTAAGGAAACATGGCATGAAGGAAGGTAGATACGGAATTGATGGATCACTTTCCGATGAAATGAATAATGGCATGACTGACTCATGGATGAATGTGATGGATGGTTTGTGCCCTACGAAGAAGTCCCAAAACATGAAGAACTCCTAAATAAAGAAAAGAAGTTCATGCAATCATGAGGAGAAGTTCTTCAAGCAACTGGTTATCCCATCATCTCAACCTAAAGAGCTGTTGTAGGTCCCTAATGAGGAGGGAGCCTGGAAACAACTTTTAACTTAATAGAAACTTGGAATCAAATTCCTAAGCCAAGAGGGAACCTAGGTATGTTCCTTCCGTAGGAATGAGTACATTTATTCATTGGAATAGATATGTCCTCCCTAAGTTAAGAGGGAGAGATAGACACATCATTCTTGTCTTCACCTGGGAAGACAAAATGGAGGATTTGGTAAGCATTTGGCATCTGATACACTTTGAGAATGAGTTAGGGCATCCAAGATAAGAGTAGTCATAAAGGACTGATATTCTTTGAGGGTTGGGAATCCAAGATAAGAATAGTCTTGGTGGAACACACTCTGAGAACCCGGGTGGAGTATGTTCCGAGAGAGACAATGATGAGGGTGTCTATACATCATTGGTCTCGCCAACATTGTGCTTTGATCTTGTGGAGAGACAACGCTGTTAGTCAAGGCCTTGCTATGTGACAACGCTAGTTGATATGATGCTAAACAAATGGGTTACCGATCCAACTCTTCTTATGAGAATTATTCAGATTGAGAATGACCAAGTATCATTATGAACACCTCCCTAGTTAAGAGGGAGTTTTGAAAAATGTAACTAGGTTCAGTTTTCATAATGACATGTGTAAATGTGATTTTATGCATGTAATATAAAGAAGAAAAATAAAATTATTATTATAATGCTTGTCTCATGGGTTTCATGAGCAAGGAATTTTATTTTTAGTTATGGCTCCCATTGTGAGCCCTTAGGATTGGTCATAAAGTCAAATTGAGTCAATGTCATGTATGAAGGACCCTTCTTGGGCATGTTACATTTGTATATGAGTCAAATGAAGAGTCAAAAGGCCCTGCAAGATCAAGCTCAAGCTCATCCAGCAAGTCGCCCTCAAGATGGAGTGATAAACCTACATCAAATGGCATGTCGGCCTATGGACAAGGAGAAGTTGGCTTATTTCATGGGCAACCACTATAAATAGGTAGCTCAACCTCCATTTGAGACAAGGAATTCGGTCAAGGTCTAAAGCAAGGAAGAAGTGCGAGAATCATCAAGAGAGAAGCCTAAACATCAAGCGATAGAGTCATTACAACCCCTTCCACATTTGTCCCTATCTAGGTCCACATTTGTCCACAGGGTCCACAAGGTGTTAAGCCTCCCCCTCCCCTTGTCCACACTTTGGGTTGGGCTTGGAACAATGCCCTGGAGGTTGACGCAGCTAAAAAGAAAGATAAAAGCATAATTTGGCCACTTACAACAGGAAATGTACCACAAAATGTAAAAGATGGCCGAGACATAAAAATTAGCGTGTGGGCAAAATCCAAACATGAGCTCTACTCCTATCACTGTGGTCATCACCTTGGTTCCCAGGGCCCCTATGAGTGCCCCCCGCATCATGAAGGAACCCATGATTGCCCCAACCCCTGGTGGGCGATGAACTACCCAACCTTAAGAATAAGGGGGTAATCGCTGCTACATCACATGCATCATGCTCTCATCCCCTTGAGCCCCGGGTAGTAAAATGAAGTAAAAGCAATAAAAGGCAAAAAGGTATATGAAAAAGGGTGGGAAAACAAAGGCCGGGGTAACTCATGTACCACAATTGCTCCCTCCTACATTCATACACCCAATGTGTGGGCTTCTTTTGTCAAAGCTACCCTTGTATCGTGGCATGTGGCTTGGAGCCTTCCCTCTTGCCCCTACTCCGTTCCATCATTATTTCACATGACACCTGCTATCTGATGGATCTACCATGGACTTGTCACTCCCTTAGAGGTTGAAATCACCTAATAGGGTCCTTCATTAACCTCTCTTGTCGAGCAAGGTAACACTTGTACATGTTTAAAGCCCATTTGGAAGTGTGCACTTCTGCCCTTGATTAACAAGTTTATTTACTTGATTATACTAATGAATTATTGTACTAGAAGGTGAGGAGACACATTAGATCTTCATATTGGGCTTGGCCTCCCTAATACGGGATCCAAGCCCTCCAGAGGATCATAATGGCACTTGTAGGGTGAATGTTGAGAGCCATGGGCCTCTGACATTGCAAAGAATTGATTGCCACAACATGGGCTTCTTCAACACTACCACATTGCTTGTTCGTGTCCCAACCATACAGAGATGATGATGCACTTGGACATATTGCCCAGTTGACTAAGCATTTGCACCCGACACTTGGCACGTGATCCAGAGCCCAAAGGAAGTTTTGTCTCACCTAGGAAGACATGGGAGGGCAAGTGCCATCTTCTAGCCCTCAATGATGGAGCATCAACTTGTTATTGAGCCACTTGGAGACCCATGAGACCATTGCTTGTGCCCCATAGCCACTTGGGAGCACCATGTGATGTTTTGCTTGGAAATCAAGGGGCTCCCACCTTGATCATCATTCATGGAGCCCTCTTCTTCATCATGACACATTGAGGACTCATCTTGGCCTTCCAACGACCCTTCCTACTCCATTTTGCACTACTTCAGCCCTCTTGGGATGGCTTATCATTCACTTTTGTAGCTATTTGGTGGGCTTGTCACCAAAGACATTATTTTACACATTAAAATATTATTAGGGGCTTAATTAGGCTAAATTGAACTTGAGGAGCCTCATATAAATAAGTGAGGCCTCATTTGTGTTGGATCATCACATTTGGGATTTTTGGCCTGCAATTTGTGGAATGATTTTGGATGGTTAAATACATTTTGATGTTTGGAAGAATTTCGCCATCTCTCTTGGAGCTTCTCTTTGGCAAATTGATGGATGGATATACTCTTCTTTGTCTTGTAAGTACTATATAATGCTATATTTATGTTTTTATGAATGTCTAATACATGGAATAATTCTCTTATGGTGATTAAATGTGCCCTAATTAATGCGAATCATTTGAAGCTTAGAAAACTATTGGAAATTTTTGCATGTGTTACTCATTGGACAAAGAATAAATGAATATTCCTAGGGGATTAATTGCATTTTCATCCTTGAAACTCCATTAACTCTGCCCAACGAAGTATGAAATTCTAGATTAGCTGTGAAGCTGCCTACATTAGGGCATGCAACACTGCTTCTAGGTCTCCTTGAAGAGCGAAGTTCATGAAGCTTAGAAAACTATTGGAAATTTTTGCATCTGTTACTCATTGGACAAAGAATAAATGAATATTCCTAGGGGATTAATTGCATTTTCATCCTTGAAACTCCATTAACTTTGCCCAACGAAGTATGAAATTCTAGATTAGCTGTGAAGCTGCCTACATTAGGGCATGCAATGCTGCTTCTAGGTCTCCTTGAAGAGCGAAGTTCACGAAACAAGATCATTTTGACTCCAATCTTCCCAATGGCTAGGAACTTGCCCTAGATCGTCGGTGATCACATTAACTCAACGAAACATCATTCTTCTCACCTTCTTCTTCTCTCTTTTCTTCGTCCCATTAAGGATAAGGAGGCTTTCTAGGGCTTGGTGCGAAGTTTTAGGAAGGAGGAATTTTAGGATTCCGTTCCGACATAATTCTTCCTTTGTGTCTCCTCTAGGCATCCACAAGTTTTGAACGAATTTTGACAGTGGAATTTCAATTAAATTGATGCCCTAGCTATCACACCGAATGGGAATCGTAGGGGCTATCCTTCAACTTAGGGATATCTTAAAGATTTGTATTTTAGTAGCATTTCATTCTTCTATTGACTATCTTGACCTTGGATGAGCTCTTACATCGTTAAATATCTCGATCCTAGGTCTGACATAGTATTTTCTTACAAGGGGTTTTTTGTGAAAAGTCTTACTAGCTTCTCCCAAAGCTCGCACTTTAATTGAACTTTTCCATTGAATGTGCTATCCTTGCCTCACTTTGAATCCCATTATAGACCTATTAATCACAAGTGAGGGATACTAGGACTCCTCCCGTCAGTGAAAATCCGAGAAAATAAGGGACATAGGCTTTGGTGACAGAGTAACAGTGGGCCTCTGTCCCAAACTATTGTTGTGCCCTCTAGCTTTGGTATATTTACTAGGTCTGCTAGTTTGTGCAACAACAAGATCTACTTATTAATGATATGTGTGGCCCCACCTCATGATGGTACACTTGTTGGAAATTTCTGGACAACAGAGAGGCAGATTTAAAACTCCACCCTCGTTATACATCACTAAGCATCAACATACAGATGAATGCTTGATCTAAATAGATGATATGTTTCCAATAAGAATGGAATATAAAAATATATGTGGATACAAAAGGAACCTGGAAAATCAACAAGAACAAGGGTCCCAACACTGTAGGTGTTCTGTTTATTCCTAGAACATCAGTTTTATATTAAATTCCATTTTTTTAAAAGAGGGATAAATCAATTAAGATTATGAACAGAGCATCTAAGAAATAATTTCAGTGACCTATTCACATTTATTGGGTGTACTACATTGTTTTCTTGTCAAGGTTGGCCCTGAGACTTACTGTGTCCACAATTTTTTGAATGTTGGCCCTAAGACTTATTTGTGTTTACAAATTTTGAAATTCAGCTCGATACTTTTTGAGGACATGAGTATATATTAAAGGTTGAGTCTTACTAAATATCATTCTCAGAGCGCCCATATATTTTTCTGTTGTATGTTATTCTGAGGAGAAAAACTTAAAAAATGAGATATAGAGCATTTTGTTACACACAAATCACTTCTTTTCTTTATTGATCACAATTGTTACATATATAGTATATAGATCATTGACTTCAACAAATCTAGATTCTAAGAAAGTGGATGTATGACTTGGACATTGTTGGAAAATGTGTAACTAGGTTCGGTCTTCATAAGTATGAAATGTATTCTTGTAAATTATAAGATGAAAATAAATTATTATTTTTGGAGCATGGATTTCATGCTCAAGTTCTTTTATAGGTCAAGCAGTCGTTGAGTGCTTCTAGGGTTTGTCCTAGGTCTAAGAGTAACTGTCATATATTGAAGACCCCATGGGCCCATTGTATCTTGTAAAGAAAAAATATTTTTGTTTTTGAAGTGTCGAAATGCCGTCCAAGATCAAGTCGTCCTAGACGCTATCAAGTCGACCTAAGTGAAGAGCCACATCTATCCCTTAAAGAGGCCTATATAAAGAGAGGAACTCGTCCTCCAAAGGATCGCTCACTTATCTCTCATTCTATGCGAAGAAGAGGATGAAGAAGAGGACGACGAAGAGGTCGAAGGAAGTTGAAGTGTTTGGGCTAGTTCTCTCTCCCACGTGCAAGATGAAGCTCGGGTTTCTGCGCAAGGGTTATATCTAGTTCGATATTGGAAGGAAGAGAGGAAAGAAGTCAAGCGAAGGTCACTTAGGGTATCTCTCTAGCCCCAAGTCTCAAGGAAAGGCAAGCGAAGGGAAGAAGAGGCTCTAAAAGGAAGATCAAAGTCTTCAAGTGTGGCAGCAGCAGTTGCCGGGCAGACAAAATTTTGGATCTGCAGTAGGAGGCCGAGTTGGTGGTTGATCTTGATCTTGGAGGGTATTTGTCTGACTCACAAGGTCTTGGTATTCATTAATTAAAGGGTCTATAAGAAGAGAAGAGATTTAAGTGTTTTCCCCTCAAGAGGAGGGGTTTTGGCCCTGACTTGCAGCCTATATACTATGTCATTGTTCTTATTGTTTTGGTAGCTGTTTGATGTATCTCACATTATAATAATAATGAACAAATCTAATAAGGAAAAAGGAAACACAAACAGTTATCAAGTTAAAGAGAATTAACATATTCATTGCCCTATTGAATTCTCAACAGACATGACACAACTACAACTCAATGCACATAGGAAACAACAACTTCTAGATTAACACCTCGGGACTCACAATGACAACCTGTAATACACATGGGAGCATTACTTCCAAGTCCCTCCCTTAATTCCTACATGTCAAATCACAAATTACAACACTGATCTTTTGTTTGGCTGGTCTTTATCGGCACTTACACCCACTCTGGAATCTTGTAGAAACCGCTCTTTCTTCGCCACCACAACTTCGAGCTACCACTTGACCTCCATTTAAAATATAACTGCCTCTGACCATTCTCGTACTTGTAGGATTGACAATATTAAAATACTCGGCTTGTCAGGGCTTCCACAAGAAAAGTTGTCAAGTAACTGAATCATTCTATGGATATCCGATATACCTCCATCTGTTGGATATTTAGCTTTTGGCTATCCGTCAGTTTCTAGGAAAGTAATTTGGATACTGAATGTATTCTGAAGTCAACCATACAACTTGACCTCTGAATCACACAAACATAAGAACTGATGTTCCTGAAACTGGGGCTTTCAGCTTATGTCAAGAACCACGAGCTCTTTTTCACAGACACAAAAAAATAACTTGTAACCGGGGTTTCTGGCTTATAACAGACTGTAGTCATAATTAAATCAGCATTGTGTTCACAGGGCTCCCAGAATTACTGACTTAATTATGTTACTCTGTTCATTGAATTGGTTCTTCTTTGTAAAATCGCACAGATGTAACAACCATAGCACTGAATAATTGAATTTCTTTCTTCCATGCGTGCTTTGGAGGAGTACCAACATCGGTGCCATTACAACGCAATGAAAAACCTACAGAAACAAATCCACACTTTAAATCAGAAAACTGCTGCTGAAATCTAAGGGATTGCGACTAATGCAAAACAAGATCTCAGTAGAGACATAGGATTTACAACTGTATCTCCCGTGAAGAGCAATCAAAAGCCAATGATTAGAATGCTTCTTCTGCTGCAGCCAACAGTGATTTTGATGCCAGCTTGGTCCCTCGTTAAAGGAGTCTCCATTCCATCACACACAGATCGTAACAGATCTGAGCATTGAAATTCTAGATCTGAGGTTTGTGTAACCATAAGTTTTAGCACAAACCTTACACTCCCCAGATCTATTGGAAGGAAATGACCCATCGTCGCGCTCTAGGATCCCCCAATGTCAGATCAGATATTATTCAGACAGCTAGTGCAGCAGATTGTGCTTGGTGTGTTGGAAGTCGTATAAAAACAGGAGATCAACCACTTGCATCATCTCTCTCCACAGCTTTCTTCTCCAGCAAGATTAGATCTGGGCAGGTTGACGTGGATCGAGGTTCTCCCTTGCAATCTTTGCACAACAGTGGTCTCTCCTTCACGTTGCAGCCTTGCGACCACACAGAGATAAGCGTGGGTTATCTTCCCTTCTTGCAGGCAGCAACAGGTCCTCTGTTCAGCAGCTTTTTCCTCTAACGCAGCAAAACCAAAACAATGGGTTCTAAACGCACACACACACCAGCACACAAAAAATATTTTGCACTCCCCTAGGCTAGCCTATGTACATAGGAGTATCATGGCTAAAACTGCATGATCTCAGTCTCTTTTGCGAGAGAGTCAGCGCTGAACCAGCTTTGATACCAACTTAAAAGACGAGATAGAGAGCATTTTGTTACACACAAATCATTTATTTTCTTTATTGATCACAATGGTTACATTTATAGTATATAGATCACTAACTTCGACAAATCTAGATCCTAAGAAAATGGATCTATGATTCGAACTTGACACAACTACAACTCATACACACAGGAAACAACAACTTCTAGATTAACACCTTGGGACTAACAATGTCAACCTGTAATACACATGGAAACATTACTTCTAAGTGAAAAGAGATCTTATTTTGAAGGATCCAATACGTAAGAGGTTTGGTCAAGAGGGTGATACTGTCTTCTAGGAACATTTAGAGCCTTGGCTGGAATGTATACTTACAGTAAGATTGGTGGCTATGCACCTGTCTTTTCTGATATGCTGGTTTAAGTACTGGGCAGAATTCAATCTCAAATTACAGCAGAGTACATTATCTTTCTAGGGCAGGTGGTTCAGGCCTGTTTTCATTATCACAGTGAAAAGATGAAAGAAATCAGGTTAGGCCTTGTGACAGTCGGCAGTATTTGATAAGGTTATTAGATATATGTTTCGTAGTTTGCTGATGGTTTTTTGCATCCAAAGTTATGACTGCATTAAAAATAAGCCTTATGCAAATTCAAGGAGAGAATCGGCCCTATTGCTACAGCAAAGGAACTTGTTCTGGGCACTTCCAAGCAGCAAAGCGGCACATTATGAGCTGAAGCTAATTTTCAGCCTACAGAAGACTATTTCAAGAAGGCACCATGGCAAACATCCAAAACTTGTTATGGAGACTGTTTTGCATGAGGAGATTTAGTTACAACACTAAGAATGGAGGATTTGACATCTCTTGGTGAAGGTGTTCTTTAATCAATGCATGAATTGAATTAAATTACATGAGCAAATGAAGCTCAATAAGTAATACAGAGATATTTACAGAAATAGAAACATCAAGTTTCTATTAGGAAATAGAAACAACCAATTTCTTCTAAGAAACTGCTAAAAAGATAAAAATAGAAACCGCTAATAAGAATGCGCATTAAACACTAAATAGCATTATTCTAATACCCTCCCTTAATGCTCAATCTATTTACAACACCGATAGACCCTCTGAATTTTACAAACTTATCAGGACGAAGAGGTTTAGTGAAGATGTCGGCGGGCTGCTCCGTTGTGGGAACATATCGCAACTGAACGGATCTGTTTTCAACAAGCTGGCGAATGTAGTGACAATGGGTTTCTACATGCTTTGTTCGTTCATGAAAGACTGAATTCTTGGCAAGTTTGAGCACTCCCTGATTATCACAGAACAAGGGAGTAGGGCCTGTGTGGAAAACATGCATATCCGCAAGCATGCGTCGAAGCTAAACTGCCTCACAAGATGCTTTAACTGCTCCCCGATACTCTACTTCTGTTGAGGAGAGAGCCACCGCCTACTGCTTCTTACTAGTCCAGGTGACAACACTGGATCCTAGATTAAACACATACCCAGCTGTAGATTTACAGTCATCAACCGTACCGGCCTAGTCAGAATCTGTGTAACCACTGAGTATAGGATCTGAACTTCGAGTGTACAAAAGTCCATAATCAGGAGTGCCACGCACATAACGCAGCACACGCTTCGCTGCTATCCAATGATCAGCCTTAGGAGCTGACATGAAGCGGGAAATGTAGCTCACTGCAAAACTGATGTCAGGTCTAGTGGCAGTGAGGTAGATGAGGTTGCCCGCTAATTGCCTGAATAAAGTTTCATCCACAAGGGGTGAGGATGACTGAGCTGAAAGTTTGAGTCCTGGTTCCATAGGAGTCGTGGCAGGTTTGCAATCCTGCATTCTGAATCTGTCCACAAGATTTCTGGCATACTTGGACTGAGAGAGAAAGATGTTGTTCTCAGTCTGCCAGACTTCAACCCCCAAACAATAATGAAGAAGTCCTAAATCTGTCATATCAAATGTGCTGCACAAACCCTGTTTGATCACATGGATCAAATGTGTTGAGCTGCCAGTAATGATAAGGTCATCCACATAGACAACCACAAACAGAATATCATCACCAGTATGCTTGATATACAGGTTTGCATCAGATCGACTCCGCTGAAAACCATGATCTGTGATGTACTTGTTGACCCTGCCGCCCGCACCTACCTACCAGTGAGCGAGAAAAGCCTTCAACCCCGCAAGGTGTGGTTGGTGGCAGGGAACTCAGAGAAGGGGCTGTCACACTGATCCCAACTCTCTCCGTTTTAGCTATCTCCTAGGCTAGCTAAGGGGGGTGGTC
>APFE031279518.1:0-16857 GCA_000404065.3 Pinus taeda | reverse complement strand
ACCCACATTGGGTTTCCACCTTATATCATGGTGTTCATGTGTGCTTCTTGTGTGTGATGATCTATTCTATTTTACTGCACCTGCTTACTATACATATGGTTAAAGAAGTTCTGATGCACTAAAATTTAATGGATTAATTGAATCATAAGTATTCTGGATATATGCTAGTTTCATTAGACACAATTGCGTATACATGTAGGTTCCCTTAATTGAAGTAGCGTATATGTATCTAAGTATGGAAATGAAAAAGTTTTATTGATTTGATAATACTGATTCACCCGCCCCTCTCAGTATTATTTCCAACACTTTTTATTATGAGGGAAAGGAATATCAAAAATCTCTTTAATCCTATTTGGGTCAATGTAAATGGCATCTTTCGAAACAATGAAGCCCAAAAGCTTTCCTTGATTAAGAGCAAAAAAGGACTTCTTTGGATTTAGTGAGATACCATATCGTTTGCAGCATTCAAAGATTTGCTTTAAATCATGTAAATGATTCGACCTTTTTTTAGAAGATACAGTAATATCATCTAAATAGACAACTATTGATTTATTAATTAAACCTTTGAATGCTATGTCCATTGCTCTTTGGAATGTATCTCCAGGATTGATAAGTGCAAAAGGCATTTTTTGGTAAGCATAAGTTCCCCACTTGGTTTTAAAGGTAGTCTTAAGCCTGTCATCAGGATGTACCAAAATTTGGTTATATTCTGAAAAACCATCTAAAAAGGACATTAACTCAGAACCAACTACTGAATGGAGTGTCTGTTCCATGGTAGGTAAAGGGAAGTTATCTTTTTTGCTTTCCTTATTAAGATTTCTTAAATCGATGCAAATCCTGATGTCGTCATTTTTCTTTCTAAGTGGCACCATATTGGACACCCAGTTTGAATGTCTAACAGGAAAAGTTATCATAGCCTTTAAGAGTTTATTCAGCTCATTTTTATTTGACTCTCTAGGTTGAGATGAATTTTCCTTAACTTCTGTTGCACTGGTTTTTGTTCAGAAAGCATTAGAATAGTATGTTGAATGATCGATGTATCGTATGTTTTCAAATCATCATACTTCCAAGGAAAGACATATTTATTCTTACGTAATAGTCTAATGAATGCAATTCTTCCTTCTAAAGAAAATCCTAATCCTAAATTGATGTTTTGAGGATTTTCCTCAGTACCTAGGTTTATCAATTCAAATCTTAAAGTCGAACTCTAGAGCTTTGAGTTGGTAACCTGTTTAAACCTATCTTTAATATCAAAAAGATCTTCAAGCTTGACCATTGGTTTAGGTATTGAGTGTTCTTCTTTCTTTTCCTTCATTTGAAGGTCATGCTCACTTTCATCAATGATTTGATTATCATAGGACTTGTCAAAAGTCAAGAAATTTAAAATTTCTTCATCATGATTGAACACTCGCTAATTGGTGACATTATCAGGGATTGATAGTCTAAACATTAATTCTATTGAAAATCTGTCTGGGCTGTAATCTTCAGATGGAAGGAGCTTGGAGGCAACATTAGGTAATAGGTCGGCTGCTGCATTTTGGGATCTTGGGATGGGAGAAATATTGAATGCTAAAAATTGAGATGTGAGTTCCTGGACCAAGGACTGATAGTGTTTGAGATGACTAGAAAGGCAATGGATTGTATTTCTAACTTGTTTTATAATGATTTCTGAGTCTTCGAACACTTTCAAATATTGAACTTTAAGACCAATTGCTTTGTAGAGTCCTTGAACTAAGGCCTCATATTCGGCTGTATTGTTTGTGCATTCAAATTCTAATCTACATGATAACATGGTTTTTTCTCCCTCAGGGCTGACTAAAATACACCCTACTCCTGCACCTTCACTAGATTTTATACCCATCAAAGTATAGTGACCAAAATAAAGAATTATCAACAATTTTATTTACAGTCTCTTCAGCAATATTGACACATCTTGATTTATCAGTTTGTGAAAAAATTTCAATTTGAGATGTGAAATTATTAACTGAGAAAGGAGATGGTTGGGCAATGAAATTGCCAAAGAATGGTTCAGATGAGTAATTCCCCAAAATATTGTTATTGAATGCTATTGGTTGATTTTCTTTCTCGAATTCAGTAACAGTATGGGTCATGTGTTTCTCTGGATCAATCTTGATTTGATTTGGCTTTCCTTTATAAGGTAGCCACATATGGGACCAATGGGTGGAAATATAGCCATGGAGTTTCTCAGAGCAGTCTCTACTCAGAATTAACCCATAAAATTCAGGTATATCAGCGATTAGAATATAAATTCTCTGAACCACTTTTGGATCAGCTGATAACCTAATAGTTACTGAGTTGATTTCTCCTAAAACCTGGACCTTTGTTCTATCCAATTGTACAATGTGAATTACAGACTTTTGGGGTTCAATGTTCAGTTTGGAACAAACTGAAGCTGGAATTATATTAGAAGAAGCCCCTGAGTCAATCAAATAGTTGTGTATATTTCTATTATAGATCTCATAGGTTAAGAGGAAAGGAGGAGTATGTGAATTCGATCTATCTCCAATTAAAATGGCATCAGTAGCTTCCACTTTACGAGGAGGTGGTTGGCCTAAGTCATTAGCAACTTTAGACATTACAACATTAGGAAGAGGTGAAGAAGGTACAGCATTTAACTCCTTGAGGAGTAATTTCTATTGATGTTTGAGTTTGCTAAGTTCAAACATAGTAATATTTTCCTTTATCTTTTTCATGTCTTCGATAATATTATATTCCATAGAATCTGTGACTACTAATGTCTTTGATGTTGAAGGTGAAGTTGAGGATGATGGTTGATTTTGGGATGGAATTGCCGCAGCTTTCTTTGTGGGAATCTTTTCTTTGGTATTAGTGGCACCTGCATTCCTTTTCTTTGAAGTTGACTGAACAGGTTCAGGAGTACTCTTACTTTTGGTAGACACAGGGAGAGCTTCCTATTCATTTTCTATATCGGAATTAGGTAAAATAAAGTCCCACATCCCATGACATTCTACAATCTCTTGTTCTTCAAGTTCTGTGGATGATAAGATTGTTTCATCTTCTTCTTCCTCTTCAGGATCCGAATCTGCATTGGATATAACATTTGGTGGTTTTGATTCAGTTTTCTTAAAATTTCTAAATGGCCTTTTTGTTGAAGTCTCAGCTACTTGCTTTTTAATTTCTACCATCTCATTTGACATAGTCTTGAGAACTTTTTGGAGACCCTCCATATCGTATGGATCTTTGAGGGTTTTCTTCTTTGACTCATCCTTGAAAGAAACTTTTTTGGATTTTCTATCTTCAAGAGCAGCTTTCTTCTCTAAAGTAATAATGCATTTCTCTATAGCAAGCGCCTCTTTCATGTTTTTAGCTAAAGTTGGTTTTGCAACTCTATCTACAAAAATAGCTATATTTGAGGGTAGGGCTGTTATATAACATTCACTTCTGATTTGCTCACTTGGTTTAGAGGCGGTTGGAATCTTATTCAGGAGTTTATTGAATCATGAGCTAAACTCCTTTATAGGTTCTTTGGATTCTATCCTAAGATTGGAGAGATCATTGATTATTGTTTCTAAAGATCTATCATCACCATACTTAGTTAGAAACTATTCTTGAAAAATGTTCCAACTCATAATGGATCTAGAGGGTAGGGAAAATACCAAGACCTAGCTGATCCTTGTAAAGTATAAGGGAAAATCCTAACAACAACATCTTCTTTTGTAACTCCTTTTAAATTAATTGACAACATGAAATTGTTAATATGCTCCTCGGCTTGTTTCCCTGTATCTGGGTTAAATTCCGGCAACCATTTTTTAGGAGAATCTGGCAATGGGTGTAATAGTGTAGGCATATTCACTGCACTAGGACTACTCCATGGATTTTCAACCATTGTCAAATTTATAATAGATGATATTGCCAATGAAATTACAGATGTTTGAGAAGGAGTTGATATTGAGGTTTGAGGTGGGGATATTGCAGTTCCTGATCCTTGTTGAACAACGATATGTAATGGAGGGGTGGATGGCTGACTTCACAGTGGAGAAGATGAGATGGAGGATGATGATGAAAAAGTCTTAGTGTCAGATCCTTCAGTGGTCTTCTTTTCCCTTTTCTTTTTGGGTAAAGGCAACTCAGTAGGTTCAATACCGAGCTTCCCACTTTGAAGTCTGGTGAGAGGGTGATGTAGATTGAATTACGAAGTCTCACTGCCTTGAGATACCTCAGATTTCTGTGATGATATCGAAAAGCCTTGAAGTTTATGGATGAGAGACTAAACTTTAGGAGACTCAGGACTTAATCATTTTGTGGTATGTTGGGTTTGAGCAGTTCTGGTCGACTCCTCTTCTTCTTGTTTGAATACTGGTGTTCCAGCATGCAAACGTGAGATCCGAGGTGACGTGGAGGGAGATTTACTCTTATAATGGTCTATAGGTTTGGGTTTGCTCACCATTCATAGTTCATGCCCTCCTTCTAGCACCAAAAATTTTGATGCCTCGAAGATCGCTGCAACAACATCGGGGAAAACCACCCTGTCCAGATCTTAAAGGCAGCTCCTTTTCCATTTGGTATGGTGGCTCCGACTGGAAATAAAGGGACCAGTTTCCCAATAATTTGAAGATGGGATGGATAAGTGGTGGATTTCTGATATCTAATGATAATGGATGATGATTTAATCTATAAAGTAAAATTATAAACAACTAATCTATCCTGGGGAATTTCTGCTTTAGTGTAACTTTTGATAATCTTTATTCACAAACAGGCATATAGATGACTCTATTAGTAAATAAAGACATTAATTCATATGATAATTACTTTGTTCAATTAGTTGAACAAAGTAATAATTAAAACATTATTACACTATTCTTCATATATCATGGACATAAATATGATTGAAAGAATAACATTCCTTAAACATTCAATAGTGATGAGCATAAGGACTGCTGTTAAAACACATATGTATATCCGATGATAACAAGGTTAAATAAATGCCAATTCACATTAAAGAATGAAAGAAGAGCATAGATAATAGTACCATATGTTATTTGGATCAATCCCGATATCAATCGCATTCAAATTCCTTCTTCCAACATAGAAACACTTCCATAATAAAGCAATAGTGCACATATCATCGAAGCTTTCTTCGTTAAAATTCAGAGTATTGGCCCAGTCTTCATAAAAAATAATCAGAAGTACAATATTGTAACTTCTTGATTTGAGTTTATACAAAAACTGAGGACCCTTTCTAAATGCATGAAAGGGTCTATAAATACTATCTAAACTAACTGATTATGAAATAAAAATGCTACTAGGTGGTATAACTAAATCATGAAAATCTCCTTAAAATAGGCCTATTTGTAGTCGACAGCATAATTGACTATTTCAGATGATCTTCCTTTTGCTTGAGCTGGTAGATAGCAAGCATTGGTTGCAATTCTGGAGGGTAACTCAGACGAGAATGCAGTTGGGCTGAATATGTGGCATCGTGAATTTCGGGAATCGTATAACCGATTGCATCGGTCAAACATTTGAGCACTGCCCTTTGACTGTATGGCTTAACTAGGAAAAACCAAAAGGTATCCCAAGTCAAACTTTGTATGCCTGTGATTAATCTCTCATTCTTCTCCAATTCTTGATTGCATCTTTGCTCCAATGCCTTGGCTAACGGCAATTTACCTGGAGTGCATTGTGAGATCAAGTTAGATAGATGAAGAGTATTATTGATTAATTCAATTAAATTACTGGTTGATACTCTGCATCTTGAGGTTTCTCTTTTTGCTTTCATCAATTGTGATTGTCATTCTAAGAACAAGGTTTCTTTATGTGACTCTAAAATTTTAGGCAGATTTGCTGCTTGTCCTTCACTGGTTTCTTGCCAAGCAATAAAGTAAGTTAAAGTCTCATCGACCTATTCCAAATCCTGCCTAGCTTCGATTGATTTGTCAATTATTGATGAAGTAATCTCACAAAAGGGCTCTGCCAGCGAAATATTATGACATAGCAATTCTAGCTGTGTAATTAATGCTTTATTGATCTGGAGATCTTCGGACTTGAAATCTGCTGGTTGGGGAAGATTTTTGATTTTTTCTACCTGTTGTGATAATTGAGCGATTTGTTCATCTTTTGTCTTACTCATTTGGTCATTGTCTTTAGCTTGGTTAACGCTGCAGATAATTCCTTTTGTTTCTGCACTGCGCTCTGATCTATCCTCTGCTTCTCTTTGATTAATTGTTCATTTAATTGATTGTTTATCTGTTGTTGTTCTGCTAGCTACTGCACTAACTGTTCTATTCTTTGTTGTCCCTCGGATACCTGTGACTATAAAGAAACAATTGTTTGGTCCTTTTCCTTGAGTAAATTGCTTACTTCCGATGCTTTATCCATAGTAGTTGCTGAGTAAGCTCTGGCATACTGAGAAAGATTTGTAAGGTCTTCGGAAGGATTAAATTCTTCTTTCCAAACCACATTAGTGATCTCTGTTTGTATGGGTAAAAGGGAAGATTGATCAAGTCTTCTCCTTTTCCTTTGTATTTACACTACAACCTTATGTTTGGGACTGTAAAAAACATCTAATGGTGGTATGTCTTCAATTTGCAAAACAATCTGATCGGAGGGATCCTTAGGAATTATTTCTACATCTTTGTTGGTGAGTAGGTCATTGGTTCCTTCAATTGGAACTGTAGTTGTCACTGTCTCTTGACCGACTATTACTTTAGGTGTGCTGAAACCTTCTGAACCTTCCAGATTGCTTATAATAGAATCGAATTGTTTTCATTCTTGGAGGAGCTTGGGATCAATCTGGGTATCTAAATTGATGTGTTCACCGCCATTTTCCTATTCTTTGTCCTGTTGTTTCCCCTGTCCTGGTTCTTTCCCTTTTTCGGGAATATTCTCTATAGTAGGAGGTTTATCAATAATTTTCTGTTAAGGTTCGCTTGACCGAGTTGTTGGAGTAGTAGCTAATAAATCCAAAGGTAGAGTTTGCAACCTCTGTTCTCTGAGTCTATTAATTCTGCCAGCCTTTCATCATTATATCTCATTTTGGCCAATGTTTGAACCTGGGATAGTGATTCTACTGAAGAAAACAGATAATCAAATTCATCTTTTTCATGTTCAAACTTTGTAAGTTTGGCTTGTTCAAGAATAGTATAGGAAACTTTCCTTGGATTGAATTGCCTGTTAGGAATAGTTGCAAGGCTGAGCATGTTTATTTTTTCTGCTTCCTTTTTTGCATGCTTGTACTCATGTAGAGTGTAAACACTGCATCTCAAAGGGAATGTAGGCCAAACCTAGTTTTTAGAATTCCAGAGAGTTTTGGATGTTCCTGCTGTTTTTATTTGGTAGGCCAGTTCTCGGGCTAACAGTTTATCAGGTACACACAGAGGAAGGACATGCGGTCTTGTGAGACTACCAAAAACCCTTATATATGTGAACTTGTCTTCCCCGAACCAACTCCCTACAGCAGTCAAGTCAATTTCTGCTTCCATGGAAATCTTTGGGGCAGGTTTATAAAAAATGGCATAATAGATAGGTAACATGAAACCATTACAGATTTGGTATAAGTGGTCTTTATAGTGTGCCTTCCATAACATTTGATGATAAATGTGGATTGGCTTAGGGTCTTGTGAAGTCCATCTCCACCCGAGTACGAGATATTCAGATTTAAAGAAAAGCATATCCATAATATAGGCACTATAATACAAAGGGGGAATAGTCTTGGTGGTTACGCATGTATTTGATCTAAATTCAAGAATTGCAGTGGCTAACTTGTCGAACAATATATTTACCCAATCCATTATTTCACTATTAACCGCCACTTCCACCAAAGGAACCATTTCAATAGCAAACTTTGCAGCATCATGCAATCCACAAATTCTACACATCATTGCCCTGACATAATAGTAAGGAGAACACAATGAATCTACAGAGTACTTACCTGATGATTCATGTTTGTGTTTTTCAGGATTCTATCTCCATTGCTTAATTGGGGCTGATTCAGTCTCGTTCTCCTCTACGAACTTTTCAAGAAAGGCTTTGTTGTACTTCTTTTTAGGTTCGGGCAGGTGATACATCTTCCTTAAGTCATCAGGCTAAAATGAGCCAAAAATCCTTCCGTCAATTGTGCAAAATGTTCTGTTTAAGACTGGTATTTCTTCTACTGCCCATCTCACCACATCAGTGTATGGAAGAATTTTCTCACGTGCTGCAATCCTGTGCAAATATGAATCAGCTAAATCCTTATGGGAAGCTTCTGATTTACTAGTTGAATCTGTAGCAGCTCCTCCCGATGCTTCCTCAGGTTCCTCTGCTTCAATTAAATTGTAGATGCTTTGCCAACTTGTATTTCTGAGGCCGAGACAAGGAGTGTCTGAAATTAGACCTTTTTTACTTGGTCATGGATCATTAGTCGACTGCACTATTGCTGTAGGCGCCGCCGCTATGGATTTCTTAGATTTCTTTCCCATTTGTTTCAAATTCGTTACTTCAGCGGAATTCTGCATAGGGAGTGAAAAAAATGTGATACAGAGAATAGCTAGTATAAACCAATATGGAAGGATTATGTCAATTGGCGTATAATAAAGGATTATAGTGAAACTGTCGCAGATAAAATCTAAAGGAAAATCTCGCCATAACTGCTTCATTAATTGGTTGTTTTAGCCTGTCAATCAAGGTAAAGGAGTTCATGAATACCCATTATATCATTTATATGATGAATGACACATTCAAGCATGGATTAGATTCTTTGACGGATAACCAGAGATAAATTGCAATCAGTGATCGGTAACATGAATAGAAAGGTTTTAATTATAGTCCAGAATTTCTTCCAACTACTAAAAGGTGATACACTATATGCGAGCCTTTTAGATATGTTTTGAAACACGCACCTTGATTTAATGCATCGCAATCGGGGATGGGTTCGGGTCATATTATTTATGCCATCGCAATACTGCCGATCGCCGATGGTGATGCACTTTATCGCATCGGGGAGATGAGGGAGGTGTTTCTTTATGCTATGTGTTTTTCCTTCTCCTGATATACGATAGCGCTTTCCTTTTCGGATCAGAGTGAGTCAATGGGTCTTTTATATATGTTTTCTTATCATTGCGATATGTGATCTTATGATCACTTTATCGCAATAACAAAGGAATCTTATAATTATCAAAAAGACCTACTTTATTTTAATTCAAAAAGGTTTATTTTAAAATATATCATTCCCATTAGACCTTTTGTGAGGTTTTTCTAATGATGAGTTAATACCACTTTATTCACACATCTAAAAAGGGACCCATTTCATATTATAAGTTTTAAGTAAAAATTTTATGAAATGGGGGGTTGTTGCACAACACAACATGACCATGCCTTGATATTCCATTCACAAACTAGATTTGATTGCTTCCCGAATCACAATCACATTGTCAAAGATTTGTCTTCCTAGGAAAAATCCACCATGATTCTAGTTCACTATTTGTTGACAATAAACATCTTAATTCTAATTTCTTTAATTTTAGAAATAACTTTATATGAGATGTTAAATAATGATATATGGTAGAATCTGATAAAGGAATATGCATTATTTTCTTTAAGGATGAGAGCAAGAAATGAAGAGTTGATTCTGCCCCCCATACAAATATTCTTGTGTGAATATCCTATCATTACGATAATATCTTTTTGAAAAATATCCCAAAATTGTTGGAAAAAAGGTTTGGAATCCATCAAGCCTAGGGGCATTTTCGAGTTGGAAAGAGAAAATAACCTACTTGATTTCATCACTCAAGGGAGGCATAATTAGTCTCCTATGAATTTATTCAATTACTAATTTAGGTACTTGTTGAAACATATTTTGATTATCCTCATTTTTCTGTTGATCCCAAGCTTGCAATAGATTGTTGAAATGTGTTATTACTGCCTCTTGAATGAGTTTGAATTCCTAAATTTTTTGGCCATCATGATGAATTTTCACTACATTATTATTCCACACTCTACTCTTAGCTTGATTGTGGAAGAAATTCATATTTATTTCCGCTTATTTCAACCATATACTCTGAGACTTCAATGTCCATTTTTCTCTCTCTTAACGCAGGAGCGAGTGGTATGGTTGGAAGGTACTAATCTCCCAAGACAAAATCTCCTGAGAAACTTGATCAAATTCCAGTTGAGATTGAATTTATTCTACTTGATTTTCCAAAGAGTAAAGGGAGGGTTGATTATATTCTTTTTCCTTTTTCAACCATTGATTTATGTCTTATTTGAGTCTTTTGATTTTTGTTTCCAAGATGTGGATGAGGCTATCCTCCACCCATTGGTTCCATCAAGAAGAAACTGCCTCATAAAATCTTGCAATATGGAGGTAAAGAGCAGAAAATATGAAGGTAATGGGTCCATAATTTTGTGGGGTGTTCATTTTGAGAAGAACACGTTTGTGATCCAAACCATTCCAAGGTACAATGGAATATTAGAACCTGATTTCTGAATATAGGAGATTGTCTGAAATCAAGAATTTTTCTAGACATGTTCTTCTATTGTTCTAGGTGGAGTGTGTCCAGGACATGTTCTTCTACTGTTCTAGGTGGACTTTAGCTTTAAAGGATTCAATTCAACTAGATTAAGGGTATTGATCAAATCTTCCATGGCTTCTTTGTGAGGATCTCTAGTTAGAGATCCTCCTATATTTTCATTTTGGTGAGTAGTGTGTTAAAATATCCCCAAATGATACAATTTGTTTCGAAAGTAGTTGCTTTAAGTCTTGTTAATGAGTTACAACAATCCTAATTTTCATGCAAGAGCATAGGCATATAAAAATATAGAATATTGCATACCTCGTTAAGTTCCAAAATGTTGAAAAAGGTAGAGATCCAATGTTGCAATTTCTTGTTTCTATAAGTTTTATTTGATCCAGGTCCCATAACCTACACAAACCTCTTGATGCACCTTGAGAACTGATCTTTCGATCATGACTCTTATTCCATATGTTATTTTGTTTTGAAACAAACTCCTTCTCATCCACTTTAGATTCTTCGAAGAGAGATATCGCAGGATCTTTTTCAGAAGAAAAGAATTTTCTTCCATTATTATTTTGCTTGATCCCAAGTTCCTACAATTCCAGGAGATAAAATTGATGATTTACTTTGTTGGTCCTTTATTTCCTTCTTTATTGCCTAGATCAACAAGCTGACATGGGATGGTGCTTTGAAAACCCATCTTCTTATCCTTTTCTTCTTGGGATATTCTAATTTGTTTGTTAGTTTTCCCACATGTATGATGTGTCCTTTCATCCATTTCTTTGGATTTCGCAACGTCTAATTTTTTTCTGCAAAGTTGCCTGCTTTAAAAGAGCCTGTGGCTTCCTTTAGGGAGAGATAATTCTCCTCTTCCTCTTCTAACAAGTCGACTGTACTATTTTGGGAGGGGTGATGATAATGATTACCCTCTTTATCTGGACTAGGGGGAGGGTTCATTGGGGCTAGCTCAGATTTTCGGGATGCACCTTCTTCTTCATTTAGATTTTCTAGTGCCTCATACTTATTCTGATTTCCTCCTTTTGACTGAATGGTGCCTTGCTTATCTTGATTGGGATTGGTAGGTTTTTCATTTTCATTGGATTTATGAGAGGGTTTCTCTTATTGAGGAGAGCACTACTTTTTAGGGCCTTTCCTTCTTTTGGATTTTTGCCACTAATCCCCCTACTCTCCCTAGTTTTCTTGATTGGTTATTTTTTTGGAACAATTTTTGGTGAAATGGCCATATTCATGGCAATATCGACATCTAAAATGTAGTTTATCATAATCAACTTCTCGAATGTGAGTCTCGTCATCCATACTAAATTTTATGGAAGCTAGGAGTCCTTTTCCATGATCTACTTCTACACATATTTTGGCACAGGAAAGTAACCCTTATTTAGGCTTTCCATAGTCAATGTCTTTTCAAGGTCCACTTCTAGACATAAAGGTGAAGGTAGCATTCCCAATGAGCCTAAATGTCGCATCACTACAACAATGCAATGATAGGTGAGGAAGTTTAACCTAGAATGGAATTTTCATTGGGATATCACATTTTGGGTTGAATTTAGGTTTCTATCTATCCAAATACACCCCTTGAGGCCCCATAAAATAAGGCCCACTTCTAAAAATGAGATCCTTATATTCTTTGTGCTCATAAAAGAAGTTGAAAAAGCCCTTCCCCAAAAAATAAGAGACTAATTCCCCTTTCATTTTTGGCTTCTAGTTATTCTCAATCCAAGTTCTTACCAATCTTGGGGAGGCCCAAAATCCCATAAATTGGCCAATCAACCCCCGATATGCAAGTTGAGGGGCCCTTAACCAACTTGAGGACCATAAATTACTACTTCAGGAATTTCATTCAATTTTTTGACAAATTTGGAGGATGGTGCCTTCTAAAATTTTGGGCCATTGCACACCAAATTGTTAAAGGATGAGACTTCTTGCATGAGAGGGTCCTAGGCTAGACCAACCATATTCGAACACCTAGCCAAGAAGTGAAATGAAAAGGATTAAAATATTTAAGGACTTTCTAGTAGATAAGAGAGCATTTGAGAGTCTCCACTTCACGCCAAGGAGAGGCAGTGAGCCAATCAAGGGTTTTTGCAAGGTTTGCATGAAATAGATGCATGTTGAATGAACTACAGAGTTCTTAAAAAAAAATAACTTCTATTTTTTTTCTTAACATCAATTATTATAAAGCATGTTTGTTTTTCTTAAATTCCCACTTGAAATGGTCCAATTGATAGGATTATGATTCATGATTGTTAAATTTGACACACTTTAGAAATCAATGTCAACATACTATTTTATTAATATCATAATTCTCATTTTATTTTGATTTATGTAATGACACATCGACACTTAAACATTGATTTTAATGCATTAAGTTATTGTTAGTTTATGGTAGTGTTACCTTCCATGTTAGTTTGAACCTAATCTTCAATTTACCTTAACCATATGACTAAGAAAAGCTCCCCTTTCAATAAATACAAGTCTTTTCATCATTTGTTTGGTGAATCAATGGATATGCAAGGTAATTGTTTGAGTGCTCAATATAATTTTCTCTATTAGCTTGTTTCACTATCAGCCAATGTTTTACTATTAAAATAGAGTGAGTGAAGCTTGGTATTGTTGTTTCCCAAATAATAAGTGCATTAGTTATTTCACATTTGTGAATTCAACACATATTATCCAATGTTAAATGAAGCATGCTTTTTAATTTGCGTTAGGAAGAAATGTTATGTGGTAGAAAAAATATGCATAGAAAGCAACACAAACTTTGTCTCACAGTGTTTCACACTTCTACATATATTCTCCCTCTGCATAATTCTTCCTCATAATTTCGTAAATCACTCCATGATGAATTAATTCTTGTCCTCATCCACACCCTCTCTGTTGACTGTGATAGGATCATGCAAGCTCACTTCTAAAAAAACCATTTTAAATTGTATGTGTCTAGGACCATTGTCACCATGTCGTTTCCATCATGCTTCAACTTCTCTAAGATTTTGATAATTTCAATCCAACCATGTTTGCATCATGATTCTGTATGTGTATCTTCTTCATTATTTTCTTTCTATCCAGACACGATTGTGTGATAGTTAATGTCTGGGATCGAAATTATGCCCTCACATCCATTAAATACATAGGATTACTGCTTTTCCTTGCAATTATGAGCTACAATATCTAGAAAATCCCAATGGTAAAGGATCACATTGCAATTTCCCAAGTCTATCAAAACTAATTGGCAGTTTTGGCTTGTTAAAGTTTCGGGAATGAAAAATTTGGTTTGTATGTATATTTAATACAGGATAAGTGTAGACAATTAACTATATCTGTGAATGAATTTCATATCTTGAATCGATTTGGATTCTACTGGTTCATGTTAAACTAAAAACTAGCACTTGGAAATTATTATCAATTTTTATATATTTTTAATTTCAGTGTAGATTTTATATCGATTCTGAGAATAATTTCGGAAAAATCACATAGAGAGTCATTTGTTGACGCATTTCGACAATCAAAGTATGGATCGCAGAAGTCTAAACTCTTTATAATATTTTATATTTTTTGTGCATGACGAGTGTGCAAATCAGGTAATAAAAACCTTCCTTATTTCGCACATAAATACAAAATATTTGGCGTATCGAGTAAGGGAGTGTAAAGGAAGTGTTTAATATTGGAAATAATACTGAGAGGGGGGGGTGAATTAGTATTATCAGGTCAATTATTTTTCAATTCATACATAGATTTTTATGTGCTACTTAGGTTAGTGAAACCAGCGTATATACGCAACTTCAATTAAGGAAACTAGTGTATAACTTATAATTTAATTATTCTTCAGATGCTGATGTTAGAACCATATAAACATTAACCAGGAATAGAAAATAATGCAGACAGTCACACACAAGAACACAAGATATAAGGTGGAAACCCAATGTGGGTGAAAACCACTTGCTACAATTTGTCTCTATCTTCTTTCAATTAGAAATTTCCTTTTACAATGATTCTGTATTGGTGCAGTCTTATAACAGTACGCAGGCTACAACCTGCAGAAGGCTACAACCTTCTCTCATTCTCCAGCTTCTCCTAGAAGGGAGGTACAACCCCCTTAGCTCTTGTACTAGCTGAGGTACTAGTACTTAGGTGCTAACCTACAGAAGGCTACAACCTTCTCTCATTCTCCAGCTTCTTCCAGGGACCGTGTTTCATAAATTTTCAGACTGGATCCATGAATAACATTAATCAAAGATCAAGTATATCTGCATCAACCAATTTTCTTTGTACAACCCAATACTGAATCAAACAATCACTTCTCTGAGTGCTGTAACCAGATAATACTAGTGACCAGACACCAATCTTGAACCCAAAATACTGCAGCAATAGACCAAAGTAGCTAAAACAAATCTTATGAGACATACGCTACTTCCAGATGAGGAACTTGTGTGCATACGCTTCTCTATAAAGGCAAACCTATGTATACGCTTCTTTGAATTACTAAAATAATGTGTATACGTGCCTTCGCTGTGCTGAACCTGCGTACAGAACTATGAAAGCCAATTCTCCCTTTTCAAGTATTCAAGCATTAGTTATACCCAGATTATCAGATTCATAGATCAATTCATGCATCAAATATAATAGATCAGAATCACCCAAAGATACTACAATTCAAGCCTTGAGATGTGACCCATCAATAGAACTTATCCATCTTGTAACACTCAGGTTCCTCCTTGATTCAGATCCAGCTATACACCATAAGCTAATCGCCAGTATTTCAGATCTTGCTCCTCATAAGATATTCAATACTTGAGTCAATACCCTTGCCAAATGATTTCCTTTCCCTTTTATAGCCTTAGGCCTTACTCAAACCATGGTCCAAAACCATTATAGAACCAATACTAGGGACCCAATACCTAGGTTCAACACTTTGGATGCAATACCAAGGACCAAAACCATAGGTTCAAACATGTCAGACTAAATACCATGGACAAACCATAAGTTTTCCCACATATACACACTTTTCTTTGCATGAAAGTGCATGCATACGTATACGCACCTTTTGATTAGCAATCCCGCATGTATATGCGCCTTTGTTACGAGGAACCTGCATATACCTCATTTTCTTTCATTCTGAGAGCCTGAACTGTGATCTCCCATTTGAGTGAGTTACCATCAAGGACAACACTTGTGTTATAGAGCCAAACCTGTGTCATAATGCCAACATTTACGAAGGGTTTTGTGTCCCTTACTGTACAGACACATTCCCGAAAACAATTTCTATTTCACACCCCATAGAGATTTTCGACTCCACTCCTTGCATAAATTTTCTCCACCCACCAAAATATTGTAGGTTTTAACCCCGTACAAAATTTACCTACTTACGAATTCTAAAACATAGAAAATAAAAAATGCGAGAGCATAACACATAAAACACATAAAATCGTGACTACCAACTTGATTTTTCATTATGTTCCTTTCAATGTTATAATACATATCTATACATGTCAAAGCATCCAATATCATGGAGCAAAAACCATCGTGTCCAACACCATTGACCGAAAACCATCTCGTCCAAAAAACATGTGCGAAAATCATGCACAAAACCATAGGTGGGCCTGCCCAACCTAACATAAGGTCTAAAACCAAAATTTTCTAGGGCACTACCCCGAACCCCATAAAGTGGGGTTATGGGTACACCTCAAACCCCCTATGACCTCCCCCCCACTACACAATCGATGCAACAAAGGGGGGCTTCACTCTCCCTCTAACCCCCCCAATTAGCTATGTGGGCTAGTCGTGGAAAGAATATAACACAACCAAACATTCTCGCACTTGTTGTTTTCTTTCCATAGGGGGACACAAGAGAGCTTAGTCATTTTTCCAGCCCTGAAATGCCCATTGTCTCTCTACACCAAGAGAACTTCTCAGAGCTCACAGATTTTTTCAATGCATCTGCAGTATTCTTCATAGTGTCCACCTTTACCAGCAACACCTTTTTTTCTTCTATCATATCCCTCACAAAGTGATACTGAACATCAATGTGCTTTGTCTTTGAATGATAAGCAGGGTTCTTTGCCAAGAAAATTGCACTTTGGCTGTCACAGTCTATCCTTATAGCTCCCTGTACTAACCCCATACTTGAACACAATCTCTGCAACCAAACTGCTTCCTTGCTTGCATGAGTGGCTGCCATGTATTCTGCCTCTGTAGTTGATAGTGCCACTACAGATTGTTTCTTACTCATCCAACTGACTGCACCTCCAAATAGGTTAAACAATACCCACTTGTAGATCTTCTCTGATCCAGATCTCCAGCCCAGTCTGCATCAACAAAGCCACGAATATCCAAAACTCTGTCCAATCTTGGTCTTCCTTGGTAGCAC
>APFE031279517.1:0-31036 GCA_000404065.3 Pinus taeda | reverse complement strand
AGTAGACATACAAGAAGCTTACACCTATCCATTCCCAAAACCTGATACACCTTACTACTAATAACCTACTAATAACACCCTAGTGCTGCTGGGTGGCTGGAAAACAAGAACGCCTGGGCGTTTATAGGGGAAGTCTGGGTCTGCCTACAAATAGAAGTTCCACTCGCTGGCTCTGTGAGGTGAATGGTGTTGGAAACCAATTTAAATAGGGGAGAAGATGGCGAGGTCAACGTAAGAATATCGTTCAACGAAAGCAGAATGACAGGTAGGCGGCCTTTCAAGAGACGTCATTTAGCACGACCTGTATACCCCTGGTTCACCACAATGGCGTGTTTGAGAAATGTGTGTATTACATTCAAGGAGACACGCTTCACCATTCTTTCCACTGTCCCTGCTACGTGTGTTGATGAAATGTTATGGTAACAGTTGTTTTCGGAAACGTGACGCTATAAGTACGGCATCCAGCATGCGACATTTTGGTCACCTTAATTACAGAGACATGCTTATCTCAGCGTTTCACCTTGGATAATTTTTTAGGGTATGAATTTTTCGACACGTCACCGCTTTACCTTCCTTGATGCAAATTAATAAAAGTAGGGCATGAGTATGGATCCGATATGCGGTTGTTTCATTCTTCTTAATGGAATTAATAATGGTATAGATTTTATATGAAATTAGTGTAATTATATAAATTAGTGTCAAGTTTTTGGTTCAATTCACAACTGGTGGTCATGATATAAACTCACTAATGTCGACTTAATATACATTAAAATTTTGTTGCATATTCTTTAAATTCATATATGTTTGTCTTAAATATATAGTTTGAGTAAGCTTTATGTTTGCCTTAAATATATAGTTTGTATAGTTTGAGTAGGCTTTATGGCTAAGAGCATATACTTACATCCAAGAGGTTATAAGTTATACACTTAAAATAGTGAAATCACATATTTTGAACTTTTCGAGTATCATTTTCATGTGCGAAATGAGAGGATTATCATTTCCCATTTTATTTCATTACCATAAAAATATATTTCATTTTAATGGAAAATAAAATTAATTAAGTTTTGGTGTTAAAATTAATAAGTGGAAATGAGTTAACAATGAATAATTTATTTATTTTCAAAATTTTAAGAGTTTTTTAAAAATTTAATATGTTGTAAACTTGTTTTCATATCTATGGCAATAAGTTTTGTTTTCGGTAGATGTTTTAAATCAACAAATGTGATTTATTATTAAAATGAATGAAATATATAAAAATATGATCAAAAGAATAACACATATAATTACACTGTAGTTTAATGGTTATGTTTTTTTAGTCTGAAAGTTATAGAAATTTTGGTTATATTTTGAAAATTTTTGGTAGGGATTTTTGTAAATTCAAGTAAAAGTTGTCAAACTTCATAAGTTTTGGTTTTCTTGACAATTCCTCTACTCCATAGATGACTCCTATAATTAGAGAGCCAATAAAAAAAACTTTAAAGAATGATAAAAAGAGCCAACAAAGAAAAACATAAAAATAAAAGTTTAATTAAAATTATGAAATGATAATTCAATTAAAAATAAAAGTTTAATTAAAAAAGAAAGAGAAAGGGGTTAGTTAGAGATAACCCCTTTTTTATTGATTTTTTAACTTTTATATTTATTAAGGTTATTATGGTGTTTTTTTTTTAAATACAATTACTTTCCATACAAATATAAAATAATGTTTAGTTATACTAAAATGTTAAAAAAATACAAAAAATTTGGAAAATTTATATTTTATGTCTGCAAAGTGTTTCTAAATCCTAATCATAACAAGGAGGGCTGCATGGTAGCTAGTCCCTGCATTAAGGGGGAGGAGCGGGAGGAACAACGAGCGACAGCTAAAAGAAAGACCCACTTGTATAGTTGTAGAGCCACATAGTTTTTTTCGTCTAAGGACTTTTCCAGATCATCTCCAAACAAAAAGTAGCAACAAAAGGGCATGATGTTCTAGAAACATTGATATTGTTTGGTAATATAGTAGATCTAATATAATGGTTTGGATCCTCTACGTGATTCAGCAGATACCCTAGCCAGCTAAAAAGAAAAGAAAAGCGCCCAAAATAGCTATTCCCATTCATAGTATAGAAAATCCTAATACTTTCATGAAGGTGATTCGTTAGTATGCCTGGTTATGGGTGGTCTCAACCACTAGCTAGCATGGTATTAAATTTGCAGAGCCATTGATATAGGAAAAATATTTAAAAAAATACATATAAATTAAATTAATTAAATATCGGAAAGGAAACTTGGACATGGGAATGCAAGGCTTGCATGTAGCCCACGAATTGCCTCTCTGCTCTCTAGGACTTGTCTCAACCTCGTATTGAGACGTGGGATACGAGAGACGGTGCTACTATTGTCATGGAGCGTAATAGTTATCTCGAACCTAACCACTAAGAATCACGTGCCGCTACGCCCTACTTATTCGCCTTAACTTTATCTGTACAACCCTCCTACCTTCACAGAAGCTACAACTTTCACCTTGACTAATGGTGTAGTTGGATCGCCTGACAACATTCACAAGATTGGTAATCACACTTTCTTGAGGATATTGTTGGGTACCACTACAACCTTCTACTGATAGTGTTGGTTATACAATATATTTCCCCATGAACTAGCTTTTGCCCCTCTATCCCCACCGGCTTTCAGAATTTCAACTGATTCATCATTACCCTTCTCACAGCCCCAACATTTTCCCATTTTGAAGATGTTTCACAGAGGCTACTACGATTGCTAGAATTGATGGTCTAGGCTCGCTGCTACAGCTTGATGGGATCAATGGATTTTAGGCTGAGTGACTACTTGCTCACTTGGTTGCTTTCTTTTAGAAATGGAAGGCAGGGGTGAAAGGTTCACAATGATAGTGCCTACATTATGCTAGACTCCGTTGGGTGAAGAGGTAGTAAGTAAAGGGTGAAATTAAGGTCTCGGTCGATGCTTTTAAGAGAAGGGTAGTGAGGCTTGGGCATAAGTCTCTGGGACTTGTGTTTACTCACATTGTGCTTAGGGCAGCAAGAAAACTTGAAGACGAGGTGGGACATATAAATGGGGTATCTTCAACAATGGCTCACAACATTGTCAGTGGGCCATCCTATGGCAATGAAGTGCAAAACTTTGTGCGCTGGCTATTGAGAAAATGGGTAAACTCCAAAACCCAACTGTGCATCACAATTCCATTGTAAGGGCTTCAACTTCTCAGGTAAACTCCAAAACCAGACTGTAGTATCGCAAATCCATTGTAAAGACGCTCAGGAAAACTCCAAAATCTGACTGTAGTGTTGCCAATCCATTGTAAGGATGTTGAATTGCATTGTAGAGCTTAGGATAATGTTACCAAAATAATCTTTGAAACTATTGTTCTAAGAATAAACGTTTAGATTGCTTACATTTATGCAGTCTCTGGCACTATTTTATAATGTCGGTGAGTAAATGCATTTTTGACATTTTCTTATGATGTATGTCTGCATTGTGAATGTATGGATGCAACCTTCATAATCAAACAAAAGGTAGGCACATTCCATAAATAAGGGAAGCACACCTACATTTATAGTTACTGGAACAAGGGCAGAGCAAGAGGTAGAGCCTCTGGACCAAAGACCTGGGCATGCGACAAAGCCCTTGGAACCTTAGATGAATGTGAAGGTACACGGAAAATCCTTCTTGCGCCTTAATAAACTCTGGTTTTGGTCCATTATCATTCTCGCATAGTTGCTTTCCCATATACATTTCCCTGTCTTGCACGTTTCCCTGCCTTGCATAGGTGGAAGCTAAGAGGGTAAAAAATCTCACCCAAACATAGGCATATCACTATTCATGCACCGCACAAGTAGAGACTTGAAATATCCAAAGGAAATTAGTTGTGTTATTTCTAGCAACAATAAAAGCCAACAAAAGAAGTAAACCTTTCAATTTCTCTCAATTTATCGCCCATCTTTCGTTGGCAATCTCTGCGAAGATTCCACGGCAAAAGCTAGCTAGCCAACAAAAGAAGTATAAAATCCAGCAAAAGAAGTAAACCTTTCAATTTCTTTCAATTTCTTGCCCATCTTCCGTTGCGGGTCTCTGCGAATATCCCACATCATAGCCAATCTTTGCGAATATCCCACAACAAAAGCCAGTCTCTATGAATATCCCACAACAAAAGCCAACAACAGCAAAAGCCGACTAGACAACGAAAGAAGTAGGAGGTGCTAATGAAGGACAAGGAACAGACACAAGGGCAGTACATGCAGTAGCCATGTGGTATCTGGTTTGGTGGCATGCAGTGTGCGTGTCTCTAACATATATATCACTAACATATCTAAATAACCCAACACTTAATTGAAATGAGTTAATTGAGTTAATGCCAGCATTATTTTCACAATTGAAAATGCCAAGGAAACATATCAAAGAAACATAAAAATAACATATGGTTCTGGCCTCCCTGCTTCGATAAGAGGCCAAATAAGATGGCGAAAAAAATTTCACTATGAAAAATATGTTGAGAGCCTTAAAAGTTTGGTTATTGAAAATCTTAAACAGATCAATTAATGTTAGTGAGCATCAAATCGATTACTATAGTCCCTGCCTGACCTACAATAAGGACTAATAATAAGTCATATTTACCAATATAAAGTTTCTTACCTCAACCCTCATAAGCAAGATTCACATAAAGTTTCTTACATGAACAAAAAAAAATTAAATAAACAATTTTTTACTATTAAAACCAATAAATAATAAAATATATTACATATCTATTCATAGTATACAATTAATATCTAAATATGACAAAATCTTTTACATCTAATTATCGTATATAATTAATATATAGATATAACAAAAAGATCGAATATATATATATAAATAACAAAAGGATTGAAAACATATCTATTTCGTACTGCGAAGAAAATATATCTGTTTGTTAACATTGTGTTGTATATATTGTAAAAATTAAAAATTCAGTTTCACGAATTCTGGGATGAATTTTTTTCTTAGGAACTGAAACATCTCGATATAACCTAACTAGATCTAACCTAACATTTTGATGTATATATAAAACAAAGGATCGTAAACATATTTATTTCGTATCGGGAAGAAAATATATATGTTTGTTAACATTGTGTTGTATATATTGTGAAGAACTAAAAATTCGGTTTGAGATATCAGTGATGTTTTTTTTCTCGGAATATAATTGAAATATTAGATATAACCTAACTAACTAGATCCAACCGTGGAATTTCAAATCTAAAACCTTTGTTAAATTGGATTTTTTTTTGCAACTTTGTAATCATTTTGAAAAGAAAAAAATTATAAAAAAATATGTCTATATTTAACATCCAAATTTGCAGTGAGATTCGATGCCTGCTGACATCCAAACAAAGTATCGTTCCTGCACTGCATTTACTACAATTCCGAGTTCCCCTCGCCAGGCTGTATGTCGCATCTTTAAACATGCATCATCAGTGGCGAGAGAGTTGCGTTAGAGCACTACATATCCAACACAAGGCAGCAATGTCGACTATGCCCGTCAAACAGATAACATACACTACGCCATCATCTCTCCGTCGCCGACAAAAGACGACAAGTCTGTAAGGCCAACGCAGTCTTTGTCGTGCTGCAGCATTGACTTGTTCAGTACGAATGATAATAATAATAATAATGCGCGAAAAACGTTAAGCAATTTCTTGCTGAACAATACCTAACAATAATATCAAGGCATGACAAAGTATCGTGAGTCGATGTAATCGGAAATTGTTCCTCGAGAGTGAACATGTCAGTGAGAGTCGTTATCATCAATTTAAAGCAGAGCGGAGCACTGCGAAAAGTTAATTCGTTATATACATTTGGTTTGAGCGTCACTCATGCGTTACAAAAATGAACTGTCTGCCATGCCACTGGGGTGTTATTTAACTATGGTTTTTTTATGCCGTCATAAAATTGTGGATGAGATTGAGATTTGTAGGTTATTTAAAATATTTTTTTATTTTATAAATAAAATTAACATTAAAAAAATCCATAGAACATGTAGATTGCATAAATAATACAACTCAATCATATAAATTTAAAATTATTTAAAAAGAAACTAAAACAATTCGATAACCATAGAATAATTACACTACTACTGCCATTTGAATTGATCATATTCGAGCATCATCATATCCCATTGTCTGCCATGTAATTCGTGTCATCCAATCATCTTTTACCTCCGCTCCTATTTTCTTTTCTGAAAACGTTCATGTTAATTTACTTTTGGGTCATCATAAAATTCAACAATACAGATGATGCCTCTTTACCGCAAACACATGAATGTGCATCAGCGGGGGCCACTCGCCGTCAAACGTATACCATACGCTTATATTCTAAAAAAATCCCTGAAGCAAGAAGACAACCCTGCGGTAAGCCAAAACCAGTCACACATACCCATTCATTCATCGTTCGTGAGCGTTGACTGCCATTGATTGACTCAACGAAAATGGATGGTCCCTCATTGCGCAAGTTTCGTTGTGGAACTTTCATGGCATCTTCCACTCACAACACTCAACAGCCGTTCCAAAATAATCTACCAACATATAATAATTTGATTGGTTCGATTTAATTTTAAACAAAGTAGCTCAGGCCCCACGGATCGAAAATGTATCACACACTCACAAATCGTGCAAAATGCAATCTGATTTAATTTGGTTTAGAACAAATAAATTTGGAATTTTTTTTCATTTCATTTTATTCAAGACAAAGAGAGTTCCACCGGGGTAAGATTGCCACACTAAAGAAATGAATCAATATTCAATGTGTTATTGAATTATTAATGTGTGAGGTTGTATATGTTTACCATTAAATTTAAGCAAGTACATTATTTAATGGTGGGTATATAAAGCCCCGTACATTAATGGGCCAATATCATCATAGATATTGATTACTTTTGTAAGGTGGCACTCAAAGAAAGTAGGTAGAGGTGTTGGCTCACAAGCTCAAGGGGTCTACTATGATTGGACATCGGAAAACCTTACACATGATTGTCGTTGTCATCGTATATGTTAGGACCTCGAGTCGACATCATCACCCTTGGGCGAGTCGCACACCCAACTAAACGCACATGAGTCGTAGAAGCGAGTTGCGGGTACATGCGTGCCCAAGCATGTGATGAGCATGTGAACATAGTGGCGGGCGCGACATGCACTCGCCCAACTCGGGTTCAGTTAAAGGTGTGCAAATGGAGAGCACACTCGGTGGAGTTCAGTTAAAGGTGACACAAGGAGCAGCACACCAGTTATTGGCGACTCGGTTTCAATTAAACGCGACCGAGGGTGCACACCCAAGCAACACCCTACACCCAGGCGCAGGCCAATCAAACAAGGGAAACACGACACGGGAGAGTCGGGTGGCAGAAAAATGAACAAAACGATGAAGTGGGAAGAGTTGCCATGACACGACAATGGGCAAGTGCGACACGCTGACACATACTCAAATAAACAAAGGGGTGTGTTGTATGTTGGTGGCAGGTTGGCTTGGTGGGGCGACTTCCCAAATGACGCGATTATTCACAAAACATAACCAACGGGGAGCGTATAAGTATAGAGTGGTCGAGAGTGGAGAGAATACATTGAACATCGAAGATTCATACGACTTGAGCATTCAGGGGTCGCAAATGCGAGCGCAGATGCACAAGTCTCATGGGCAGTGGGTAATACAATTTCGGGTGTAGAAATGTGCTTGCCATACAGGCGGACATAACGTTATAGTTTAGTGGTCGATCAATGCATTGCTTTGGCACATAGACAAGCGAAACGAGCGTTCAACAGAGTTGGTTTGTGGTGTCGCGAGCAATGAGGTACGCACTACCGGGTGAGAGGCAGTGAACGACGTTCGAGTGGGTGTTGTGATTAGTAGCGACAATTGTTGGGTAGCGGAGGTCCCGAGTAACAGTTTTGACTCTGAGAGCCTTTGTAAACCTCCGAAATATGCGGAGTGCGAGTCGAAGGGTTGTCTGCCCAAAAAATAATATAAAATAATAGGAATTAAGTCGGTCCGCGGACCATAGATAGGTATAAATAGAGCGCGCCTCTATGAGGGAAAGGCAGTTCTTTTTGGGTTTGATCTTAGATCTAAATTATAATGGGTTTTGAAGGAAGCACTCTGAAAGTGTCTGTAAGTCTGAGTCGGGGGTTTGGGTAATGGATAGCAGCTCTGCAACTGTGTGTGCAAAGGCCTGGAAGAGTCCACGACTGTGTGCGCAAACCCCTGCCGCTGAATGCGCAGGGCAAATCTGGATGTATTGGTGATAAGTGGAAACAAAGATAAGTTTCTTCTGCACATTTTGTGTTACAATTTGAGCTATCACGAATCTGACTGTATGAATGATTGATATAATTGTTTAATCTAAGTGCATATGCTTATGTTATAGATATATGTGAATCTAAGTGTATTCTAAGTATGCACACTAGCCAAATCTGTTAAATGTTTGCTTAAAGACCATTCTAAGTAAATCTGACCTACAATACTTCATCCAATAGATTATATATGTAGACAACGGGCTAGTATACAGTAAGACGTATTCAAGATCTGTGTGAATGGAGTGCAAAGTTGCAGAATGGGGCGCGGAACCTCCAAACCACATCTAGACATCCCAAGGGTGCGGAAACCTGGTTCCAGCACCCTCCCTTGCTACCTCGAGTGAGACCTTAGTTCGCCCTTCGCAGGCTGTTGCCAAAAGGGCTAGTAGCTGCGGGATTTGTTTGGCTAAATAACTCTTCTGAACATGGGTCAAGCCCATATAAGCCAACAAATGGTTCCATTGCCGGGACCAAGATTTGCCTAAGGGGTGTCTGGTGTGAAACACAGGGACTCGAGAGAGAAGAAAATTGGAGGATCGAAGGGACCAACAACAGTGGTAGTTCAAGGGTAACAATGACGAGCGCGATCCAGTTACCGGTATTCAAAGGCGCATGAGGCGAAGACCCAGAACAATTCTAGTTTGTGCTAACATTAGTATGGAACATGCAGCGAATTGCGGATGATAATATCAGAAAGGCCACCTTAGTCAGTGCGCTGCAGGACCGATCACTAACATGGTACATAAAGTACTCAAGTGATCACCAATTGGTAGGGATAGGAGAAATCCAGACCGAATCGAAGAAAGAGTTTAGCTAGCCGAAGTCAGAAACACAGTCAATTATAGGGTTCAAAGAGATCGTGATGATGCCTAGTGAAACCCCATGGGATTTGGACCAAAGAATGAAAAGTATTATTCGTGAGGCTAACATGACATTGACAGATGTGTAGCACTACGCTTGGTTTATAGCATCATTAACACCACATCTAAGGAAAACTCTGTGACAACAGAAGATCTCAACCCAGGCTGAAGCATTAGAGACAATGATGAGGTTGCACGACACTCCGCTACAAGACCCGGGGTTGGGAGTTCAGCAAATCTAAGCGCAAATCCAAAATTTGTTTTTGGAAATGAAGAAATTAAAACACAAACAGGCACCGCAACCAGAAGTCCAGGAGGAAGTATGGTGTAGGAGCTAGGGGCACGATAAAGGTCACTTCCCAGTCTCAGTGAATTATGTGGCAATGGGGGGACCAACACCATTGTGACCAGAGGCAGGGCCGAGCACAATAACCCTGCTCTAGTGTGCAATCTGTCAGGTAGGAGGAAAGCACAACATGAATAACTGTATCTGCTACCAAACTACAATAAGACTCCGCAACAGCTATTTTGCAACTTTTGCAGATCGGTGGGCCACAACGAAAGAGACTGTCGTAGCTACCAATTATTAATGGACTAGTCACCTGCTTACATAATGCAAACTGAGGTGTCAAGCCCATATAAGCCAACAAATGGTTCCATTGTTGGGACCAGGATCTGCCTAAGGGGTGTCTGGTGTGAAACATGAGGACTCGAGAGAGAATAAAATTGGAGGATCGAAGGGACCAGGAACAGTAGTAGTTCAAGGGTAACAATGACGAGCGTGATCTAGTTACTGGTATTCAAAGGCGCAGGAGGCGAAGACCCAGAACAATTCTGGTTCATGTTAACATCAATATGGAACATGCAGTGAATTATGGATGATAATATCAGAAATGCCACGTTAGTCAGCGCGCTATAGGACCGAGCACTGACATGGTATATAAAGTACTCAAGTGATCACCCAATGTTAGGGACAAGAGAAATCTAGACCGAATTGAAGAAGGATTTTAGTTAGCCTAAGTCAGAAACACAGTCGATTATAGGGTTCAAAGAGATTGCCATGATCCCTGGTGAAACCCCATCAGATTTGGACCAAAGACTGAAAAGTACTATTCGTGAGGCTAACATAACATTGACAGATGTGTAGCACTGCGCTTGGTTTATGGCATCATTAACACCACATCTAACGATGGTTCTGTCACAACAGAAGATCTCAACCCAAGCTGAAGCATTAGAGACAACGATGAGGTTGCACGACACTCCACTACGAGACCCGGGGTTGGGAGTTCAACAAATCTAAGCACAGATCCAAAATTTGTTCGTGGAAATGAAGAAATTAAAACACGAACAGGAACCGCGGCCAAAAGTCCAGGAGGAAGTATGGTGTAGGAGCCAGGGGCACGATAAACGTCACTTCCCAGTCTCAGTGAATTATATGGCAACGGGGGGACCAACACCATTATGACCAAAGGCAGGGCCGAGCATAATAACCTCGCTCTGGTGTGTAATCTGTTAGGTAGGAGGAAATCACAACACAGATAACTGTCATATAGTGCCAAAGTACAACCAGACTCCCCAGTAGCTATTTTATGAATTTTGCAGATCGGTGGGCCACGAGGAAAGAGACTGTCGTAGCTACCAATTATTAATGGACCAGTCACCTGCTTACAAAATGCAGACTAAGGTGCGAGGTCAGGATCCAACCACGACGATCACGCGTGGTGGGTTCCAAAGTCGTGGTTGAGGACGGGGTGGCATGGGGCCAGGAAGGGATCATGGATAGCTAATCTGCTACAACTGCGGAGGTCTAGAACATTACGCGTGGGATTGTACCAACCCCACCAAAATTTCATGCAGTTATTGGGAGCAATTCAATCATGAGCAGATAGATTGTCCTACACTGATAGCACAAATATGAGACAAAATGGCAGTGCAACCAAAAACAACCCAGAACATGCAAATGATGAGGTCCAAACCCTGCAAGGAAGATCCCAAAGTTAACATGGTAATAAGAAGTGGCATGGCCATAGAAGCGGATAGAAGGAGCTTAAGTAAGGAAGACGTAGGGGTGGGTAAGGAGACATATATGGAAGCTTGGGAGAGCTTCGCAGAAGTCTCTACCCCAGGTAGTAGAGATCAACCTGAGCCGATCAAGGATCCCTTGGTGATAACTACCATTTTAGAGACATGCATAACATTGCTTCAGGACAACAGGGCAGTTAAATACTTACAAGAACTGATAAATAGATGTGTAGGATGGAGTGAACCTCGCGTAGTTCAAAAGTTGAGAAGACATGGGTCATGGACCGGGAGGGAAATGTGATTAATAGCGCAGATCGACGAGTATGAAATGGATCAGGTCATTCTGGATCTAGGCTCAGATGCCAACGTACTGCCTAAACAGACTTGGGAGCGCATGGGTAAGTCTACACTACAATGGTCCCCTATCCAACTGCGGATGACAAATTAGCAAAAGGTGCTGCCCATGGGAAGGCTACAAGGAGTTACGGTAGACCTTGATGGTGCAAATACTCGAACAGATTTTGAAGTTATTGAGCTCATGGATGAAAGTATGCCCTATCCTGCATTATTAGGAATCGACTAGGCCACTGATATGAATGGGGCTATTAATTGAGAGAAGCAGACAATGGTAGTTGAAACAAAGTCGCTCCGCGTAGTCATTCCACTAGATCGAGTTGAAGGACCGTGCTATATTGAACCTATGCACAACAAAGAGAGCGACGACGAATTAGATGGTATCGATAGAATAGCTACACAAAGGCAAGAATGGGGTAAGAGAAAGAAGGATAGAAGAATATCATGAGGCTATGTAAAATCTTGCATCACCAATTCAGATGAAGAAGATCAGCAGTGGTGTAACAGGTTGAATGGACTAACTATGCTACACTGTAATATGATGACTAAATCTCTGTACTGTGTAAGGGCCTAGGATCGCGAATTGCCAACAGATGATGGGCTAACGACAATAGATGAATTCCTAACCAAATTCAAAATTGTAGTACCAGAGCACCAATAGTTTGATGCATTGAGATGGGCGTTGCGCACGATGCCTGCGCCATGGTGGGGAACACATGAAAGGACTTTCAACGATTGGCATGGTTGAAGGTGCATGATGAAGATCAGATTTGGGAAGCCAGAACTATGCATAATGGAGAAATATGATGGACGCGATGACCGGCGCATGCACCTTACCAGATGGATCAAAGCCTACGGGGAGGAATGTTATGGACATTTTTGGGCACTTCAACCCCAATCATAAATTTCCATAAATTGAGGGCTCCTAAGTCCCTGAAAGTGTTGCTTCACTGTCTAAAGGAACAAGGTCAGCTGATTACATCATCTCCCAGAAGTTCTCCACTAAAAACTGCTCATAAATGGTAAAAATTGGACCATACTGAAAACCTAGTGCAGAGGGTGCGATGCATATCACCTTCCGAGTGTACAAGGTGCGATTCATACTGAATTGCTCCTCTGTAGGGTGCAATGGTCGGGGATAGACAAATGGCAGGGACAAAATGCGAGGTGGAAGAGCATGGAATCTTCCAGAAGATTCCCCTCTGACACTTGCCTCTCTGTTTTCAACCAGAGATGAGTAAGAGATCATCATTCTCCAAGTGGAAACAGGAACTATCAGAGAGAGGACACTAATCAAGACCCCAGAAAATGACTCACCTCCTTATAATCATCTATATATGGATCCCTCATCACAGAGAGCCAGAGGCAGGAATTTTGTATCTTATAGAGAAGTGTTGTTGGTTTTGTGGTGTACATTCATAGTGTTGGGTGATCTAAGCTTTACTTGAGGTGAAGAAGGGCTTCCTAGCTGGAGGATGATGCTGGGTCAGAACATATGGTTGTAATCCTCTTGCTACTTTCCATCTTAATAAAGCTATTCTTGTTTTCTTCCATATTCTTGTGTACTTGTTTATATATGCATTTATATGGTTAACACACTTCTGGTCCTGTGTTATTTATGAATATAGATATTTGTTTCTTTGATAGTAGTATGTTGCTGTGATTCGACAGGTTCCTTTTGAATATGAGTAGACGAAGAAGAAGCGGCGAAGCTTTATCGAGAAGGAGAGGAAATCGAGCGCAAGACTAAGGTTGGTCTTCTTGGTTCTCCTCTTGTCTATTTTCATAAAAGAAAACTTTAGTAGACTTTACTTGTTTGTTTCTAAGACAGCCACCCATCTTAGTGGGAATAGCAGCATCCGAGTGGACACTATTCCTGGTGAAAAAATGGTGACTCCACTAGGGAGCGACTAGATTGTTTGTTAGCCTATCTATTCTTGTTTCTTTTATAAACTTACAGACGGAGCCTGAAGTCAAGCCAGCTAGCCTTCGAACTGCATTTGTTATACAAATGCAAAGTAGATCAATGCTGCTTAAGTCTATCTCCGGGTTTTGTTTATGAATTAAACAATAGATCTGCAAGCAATCTAATTGCCCTAAGTGGTGGCTCTAGTAACCTCTTTAGATCACCCCTGTGTTTTACATACACTGAACATTACTTACTCGGCCTAAACACTTGAACTGAATTGCAAACTATGAGTGAAAACCTGTTTAAAGTCTCACACGGCTACCATCACACCCTGCTTTCAAGGGAGTCTGTATGCATCGCACTTCCCGAGCGTAGTAGGTGCGCTGCATACTGGTTTCACTGTGTAACAGGTGAGATGGTCATGGAGGGTTAACTTTACCCTCAGACTGTGGTTTTTTCTCACTATTTTCAGTCCTATTCAAGAGTTTTACTGTCTGTATTCAATGTACTTCTGTGAAAACTCCCTTCTCTTGCATTATTCTGCCTCCTTAGTGCAAAGAACTGTAAGTGTTTTTTATGTATTGTGCGTCATTTTCAGTTCTCTTTTGCAAAAAAGTAGCATAGTTGAACTGTCATCTCTAGATCTGAAAGTGTCGTAGCTATCATTTTCAGTTTTGGAAAACAATCCCATTGTTCTTGATAGTCGATTATACAATTACTATTGCATAGGATTTGAGTTAGTAGTTTTAAAGTGTCGAAAAGCAATTTTCATTTCAAAATCGCAAAGTGTCTCTCTTGCTTTCGCTTCATTTTGAAAAAGCATTTTGTTGAGTATTGTCGCTTTAAAAGTAATTCAGATTTTCACATAGCTTTCTTAACATCATTCGTACACTAAGAAGGCTGAAAACAAATACATGCATGTGCATTTGCATTTCAATAGCTTGGTTTGATTTAGGACTGTGCATTTAGCGTGTGCTCTGTGCTCTGTGAAGAAAAGATTCCTGACTTTCTTTCCTTAGTAGCTAGGATTTTCATTGCTGAAATAAGATTAAATGTTTTATTATCATCTTAGACTACATTTTAGGAATTATATACACATCACGTGGTGAACCTGAAAGGAAAATTGTTAAGCAAGATCAACTTAAAATAAATTTAATGAATCTAACAACGCTTTGGAACTTAATGCACAACATCTAGAGGTCTCGGCTAGAGACGTATTCTGGTGTCGTAAAACCTGGTAACTATTGTTTTCAGTGTTGGTTGGGTGATTCCTCCACTCTAAGACGAAAAGTGCCAGTACGGACTTGTGTTCCCATGTATCGTTGAGTATATATTGGGAGACCACAATAGGCTGCATCCTTTATCCTTAGGAAGTCGTCTCTGCTACCGTATGGATCGCAATGCACTGAACACAACATTCGGAAAGATTGACTGCCGTACTATAAAAATTATTCTGTAGTTTTGCTATTGGTTTGGTAATCCTCTCTTCCTAGATCTCCAGAGAAGTCCATTTTGCTCCTTTTCAGATTCCTTAAAGGAAAAGGTCCTCTGAGCACTTGTCACTTCAGGCTCAATAAAAATCAAAGGCGATTAGAGTCATATTTTGTTTTTTCTCGACTCTTTGAAATTGAAAGAACAAGTTGTGTCAAAGCGTCTAAAATTTATTTTAATCGGAATCACATCACAAATTCCCCCGTTGGTCTTTGGGTTGAGAAAATGGAGTCTACCAACCAACGATTTCCCCTTGGAGGAAATCCTAGTCCCTTCTCCTCTTGGGGAGATGTTGGTGCACCCCATATGGCCACATTGTCACTTCCAGGGTTGACGATTGATTTGCCTGTCTTTCTCTTCTCTACCTTTGTCGTTCAGAATCCCGTAATTCCTTAATAGTCAAGTCAGCAACTAGATGACACTAGAGTTGCCTCCCAACCTTCTACTTCGTTCTGCTTCTCCCTCTCTTCCTTCCTCTTCGCTTGATAAAGCTGATAAAGCTAAAAATCAAGTAACTGAGAAGAAGAAGAAGCAGAAAGAGAAAAAGGAAAAGAAGAAAAAGGAACCAAAATCGAAAGGGGGCAACCAAGCGTCATCTAGCGAAAATCCTCACACTGCACTGTCGAAACGTAAATCTCCTTATGTCATTTGCAATGGAGACCACTATCACCAAGATTGTCCCTGCATCCCTCAGATCTTAAGGGACTGGTCTCCTCGTTTGCACAACCCGGTGGCGTCAACCTCTGACGATCATGTTGAATGCACACCATCAACCAGTGAAAGTGAAGCACATGTATAGAAAAGGAACCCCAAATTTCCTTTAGAATTGTGTGAAGGCAATCACACCATCCACCATTGTCCCTTCCTTGATGAGGCTAAAAGAGTTTTGGATGATCGTCTAGTTTCACCGTTACGCCTTCCTCCTGGATATAAAAAACTCTTGCCAAGTCCTCCACTGGTTGAAAATCTGGCTGGCCCATCATTGTGGTCAGCCGAAGCGTCTATCATTGAAAATGAACCCTTTGAATCCATACCAAATGAAAGTCAAAAGGTCAAGACGGCAGTTGACCCGTTCTTTCCTTCAGAGTGTTCATCTTTGAATGATACCATCACTGAAGAGAAAGAGAACGACACCATTCAAATTATTTTCATCAACACAGACTCTGATGAACTTGGGGGTAGTCCTCCCATTCCTTTATCGCAAGAAGGAAGTTCATCAGAGTCATATCCAGCCGTCTATTCGGTCCCACCACGAAGCAACCTAGTCATTTCCTTCAACTGGAATCTACTAGGCAGACCCTGTTTACCAGCTAGTGTACCATTCAGAATCATTGTACAAGCTTACAGAATGGACATGGCTAGTACCATCATCGATGAAGGGGCTTCTGTGAGTATCCTTTCCTCAACTGCTTGGAAAGAACTTGGTTCCCCATGCTGAAATGACAAATCTGACAGGCTTCGACAAAGGAACCAGTCGACCTTTAGGGATCCTTCTAAATGTGCCCATTACTTTGAGAAGGAAAAATATTCACATGAACGTAATGGTAGTTCAAGGACCATTAGATTATAATCTACTCCTTGGACGCGACTATATTTATTGCATGGGAGCCATCGACTCCTCACTCTTTAGAGTAATGTGTTTTCCGCACGAAGGCAGAGTGGTCAAGCTTGTAGACCAAATGTCATTCCCTGGTTCACACATCGCAAATAGTCAAATTCCATCCCTAAATGATCTCTTCACACAAGGAATGTCTCATCGATCTCCATTCTGTCCACCTGATGAGCGCGAGTGATTCTGGAGGATGTGACTGAAACCTAGGGGGCATGCACCCTGGTCTATTTCGGCAGGAAAACCTTGGGTATAGAGTAGATTTCCGCGAGGGATATATGACTAGTTTGACGAACCCGTCCTTACAGGAAAATGGCATTAGGCTGGAATAAGATACCTTCATTAAAGTTATGTGAGTGGAGTATCTCCACACCACTCCCCTTTGTCTATTTCGGTAGACATCGCCAAGGAAGCATTTTGTCTGCTACGCAGACGGAACTTTCATGGTAACCTGGGAATTTTTCACTACACTTGGGGGCATGCAAACCTTTCCACATGCAAGCGAAGAGCGACCATTTATTTTTAAAATTTTTAGGACCTCTAACCCTTTAAACCCATAAGGCTGGTCGTTTCCTAGCTTGCATAAAGAAAGGATCCAAGGCAAAGCTTCAAAAGGTGCAAGTCCCATAAAAATTGGCATCTTGAATGAGACATTCTTATCATATGACTGGAGAGCAATGTTACCGCAGGGTTCAAACTCATTAAAAAATAAACCCTCCAAGAGAAGTTTTAGCGCATAGTTCAAGCTCGTTAAAAAATAAACATAAGTCATGAGAAAATGTTTCACCCAGCGTTTAAGCTCATTAAAAAATGAATCGGTAAATGACCATTGTGAATGCCTTATTGCTAGCTTTTGAGCCTTGGTCGTGTTCTCACCATCACCTCCACTCTATTTTTAGCTGATCATTCACCCCCATATGATTGTTTACCCCTTCGAGGAACATCTGCGAAGAGTGATTCTATTAGCCATCCTTGTGAGACTGCCGTGATTGGAAAATTCCAAATCTTACCTGGAATCAACTGCTACCTGAAACCATCACTCATTCGTCGAAAACAAGTCTTCTTTAAGCTCTTTTCACCTGACTCGTAAAATATGAAAATATTTCCAAACGATTGGCCTCTCCGGCTCGTTAAAGTCATCGAAAGTGCTATCTCTCCTCTAGGTTTTAATATTTTTTGACCTGAGGGATTATTACACAAAAAGATCGAGCACTTGTTTTGTTCGGCTCGTTAAAACTATCGAAAATTCATCCCTTTTGTATTATTTTACGCTTTTTCAGACTTAAGGGATTATATGACGAAAAAGAATCGTTGGAGTCTCCTTTCCATTTCCTTCAAACTCTCTAAAAATTGAAAGGGACCGAGTTATCTTTGTCGTTAAACTTGTTAAAACTGAATAGAAACAAACTCATCCGAATGGATGAGAGCGAGTTTCACTGTCACTAGGCTCGCTAAAATATAGCGACAGGTTCGCCCGAAGGGAAGATTATAGAACAAGCATAGGTTATCCTCCTCAAGCTTGACAAAAATAAAGAGGTACTGGTGAGCAATGACTGGGGAAAATTGGGAAGAAAACTTGAAGAAACTTTACCGGTAGCAAGTCACTCTTGAACATGACACTTTCCTTCCACATCCATGGTTGGGTTGTTACATTCACTGGTCATCACCATTGGTCCATAACACCATCCATATTTGGGGTTAACGCCACCAATCCATCCTCAGTGTCACTGATATGTTCAAGAGAAGTCATTCAGACAATTCGCCTATGTATCACCCACTGTAATACATTCATGCTTCATTCCTTCATGACCGCCACCCTGAACCCTGTATCGTCAGATTCTTTTCACCTCCAAAATCATTTGCTTCGTTCTGTGTCGTTGATGTGGAATTCATTAAGGCCCTCTTGCGATGGGTCACTTCTTCTCGACATTAGCTCATTATCCAAGAAGTTGACTTAGGAACAACCCTTTCAGTACTTTGAAGCTTGCATGCCTCAATGGAAAGTTTCTCACTTTCGGCGACAGGTTTACATCAATGGCCTTCGACCGAGAGATTTTATGTGGTGTTCGATGCCAAGTCATTTTTCACACCATGTGAATTTTACTGTAGTACCTTTAAGGTCATTGTCATTATTGGTGATTCCTCTCGCACTTGTTAATAGCTTACATCATTGGCTGGTAATCAGGCGATATCTTTCCATGTTCGACTCCAGAACATTTTTCACATGGATCGACTTGTACTCCGAATGAAGATTGAACAAGTTTTGAAGACCCCGGATCTAGTTTCATCCATCCGGGCTGCGATATATTTAGGAATATAAAGACATCAAGTGTACATCATTGCTGAAGAGATGATCATCCAAATCAAAGGATGATGAGTCCATATCATCAGTCTGTCACATAGATGATTGTCTATCCTATGTACATAAAAATGAATTTACAAAGCTGAGAATGGGAATGCCTGCCTCAGCTAGATCATGAAAAAATGTTGTCAAAATAATGTATTGTATCATATCTTATTACAGGTCTCCTCCCAGCTTGGAAAAACTTTGGATCCTAATAGTAAAGCATTTCACCTGACATTAGAAAGATTAACGACCTCATGCTTTAGGGGGCAATTGTTATAGACATTTTTGGGAACTTCAACCCCAATCATAAATGTCCATAAATTGAGGGCTCCTAAGTCCCTAAAATTGTTGCTTCACTGCCTAAAGGAACAAGGTCAACTGATTACATCATCTCCCAGAAGTTTTCCACTAAAAACTGCTCATAAATGGTCAAAATTGGACCATACTAAAAGCTCAATGCAGAGGGTGCGATGCTTATCACCTTCCTAGTGTACAAGGTGTGATGCATATTGAATTTCTCCTCTGTAGGGTGCGATGGTCGGGAATGGACAAATGGCAAGGAAAAAAATGCGAGGTGGAAGATCATGGAATCTTCCAGAAGCTTCCCCTCTGACACTTGCCTCTCTATTTTCGACCAGGGATGAGTAAGAGATCATCATTCTCCAAGTCGAAGCAGGAACTATCAGAGAGAGGAAACTAATCAAGATCCCAGAAGATGATTCACCTCTCTGTAATCATCTATATATGGATCCCTCATCACAAAGATCGAGAGGCTGGAATTTTGTATCTTATAGAGAAGTGTTGTTGGTTTTCTGGTGTACATTCATAGTGTTGGGTGATCTAAGCTTTGCTTGAGGTGAAGAAGGGCTTCCTAGCCGGAGGATGATGCTGGATCAGAACATATGGTTGAAATCCTCTTGCTACTTTTCATCTTAATAAAGCTATTCTTGTTTTCTTCCATATTCTTATGTACTTGTTTATATATGCATTTATATGGTTAACACACTTCTGGCCCTGTGTTATTTATGAATATAGATCTTTGTTTCTTCGATAGTAGTATGTTGTTGTGATTCGACAGGTTCCTTTTAAAGCTGGGTAGATGAAGAAGAAGCGGTGAAGCTCTATCAAGAAGGAGAGGAAATCAAGCGCAAGACTAAGGTTGGTCTTCTTGGTTTTCCTCTTGTCTATTTTCATAAAAGAAAACATTAGTATACTTTACTTGTTTGTTTCTAAGATAGCCACCCATCTTAGTGGGAATAGTAGTATCCGAGTGGACACTATTCCTGGTAACATGCCTCACAAAAATTGAACACCTTTGGTTCCAGGCATTCCAGGGCATACTGCATGTAAGATCTGTTAGCTAAATGTAAGGTGGTGCTACCAACCAATCTAGAAAAGGTAAATAAAATGCTCCTCAAAGGTTAATCAGTAACATCCCAGATATTTATCTTACCATCTCTGCTCGGTTGAGATCAATCCCTGTAGAACTAACGAATGTAATCTTTCATGGATTCGGCCCCATGAGAAAATCCTGATAGTGAAAGAGGGGCGCCACGCTTTGACAAACCTGTCAGGAAATAAATATCCTCGACCGTGAAAGGAATATATTTACCTCTGATCTGGAACACCTCATCAACGGGGTCCCAAGCATTGAGAAGATACTACAACAAACTAATATGTTGCCTCATGCTCGATATACAGAAAAACTTCAGTAAACCATAGTTTCTTAATGCATACACTGTGCCTTGGTCATGTAAAGCAATCATACCCTCCTCTTCATGTTCTTGTTCATGCCATGTGACAACCATCTTGATCCAACAAATATCTGAAATGAAAACAATAGATGAGTTAGGATCCAATTTTGAGAAAAAACAGGTAGAAATTTGATGAAAAATGTTGTGTAAAGTTTCCCTTCTGCGTCCATTGCACCTTTCGATACTAGCTAGGTGTGATGATTGGGGAATGAAATATTTGAACCTCAGGAGCCCAGAAAAGTGGAAAATGTTTCTTAGAATCAAGAAAAGATGGAATGAAAATGAAGAGCTCAAGGATAGCTCCTACTTGGTCTGGAAGGTGCGGAAAGTGGTCCACAGGATCTACTGAAATCGACTGGTGAAATTTGAGGGGAAAAACCACTCCAGAGCTCCAAAATCCCAAATTTGAAAAGAAATGATGAAAGGGAAAATAAAAACTACTTTTTTATGTTTACTACTCATGTACTTCAAGTAAAAGGTGAGTTTTGGTTCATATATATGAATTTCTAATCAACTTGATGGAGTTTTGAGCAGTTTGAATGACTGATGAAAGAATTTGATATGCTAAACAGTGAATTGAACATCTTTGACCACCACTCAAGCATGGTTTTTTGTTTTGAGATTGTGTAAAAATGAAACTGAATCCAAGCATAGTTCCCCATGGTTCAAGCTTGTCAAAAATGAACCCATTTACAAGTAATTAACCTTTGTGATTGCCATTCTATCAGCCTTTTGAGCCTTGGTTGTGTACATCTCATCACCACCATCCCTTTGGTGAATCATACACTTCCACTTGGTTGTTTTACCCTTTTTGAGGAATAGTTGCGATGAGTGGTCTTATTAGCCAACCTATTCACAGAAATCATCATGTTTTGAGAAGTTCCAAAACCACCAAAACCAGTTGCTACACTAGACACCACTAGTTCCTCAAAATTGATTCCTCTTTAAACCCTTTTCAGACTCATTAAATATGAAAAGATTGTCAAACACTTGGCCTTTTTAGCTTGTTAAAGTTATTTGAAATGTCATCCCTCCTGTATTATTTTATCCTTTTTCGGACCCGAGGGATTATTTTACGAAAAATAACTCATGGAGTTTTCTTTTTGTCCATTTTCAAACTCTCTAAACATTAAAAGGACCGAGTTATCCTTGTTGTTAAACTCGTTAAAACAATAGCGAAAAACTTGTCCATCTAGACGAGATCAAGTTTCACTGTCGCTAGACTCGTTAGAACATTAAATAGCGACAAGTTTGCCTGAAGGGTGAATTATAGAACAAGCATATGTTATCATCCTCAATCTTGAGAAAAAATGAAAAGGTACTGGTCAGCAATGACTAGGGTAAAAGGGGAAGAAAACTTGAAGAATTTATGGTAGCAAGTCACTCTTGAACATGACACTTTCACTTCATCACCATTGTTGAGTTGGGTTGGGTTATTCCATACACCAGTCATCTCACCATTAGTCCTTCATACCATCCATATTTTGGGGTTAACTCTACCAATTCATCTCAGTGTCGCCAACATGTTCAAGGGAAGTCATTTAGTTGAGAAACCACCATTCAGTTAATGTCTCATCCACTACAATACCTCCAAACTTCATTTTTTTCATGTCTGCCATTCTTGAACCTTATGTCATTAGTTCATTTTCACCTCCATAAATCATTTGCTCTATTTTATGTCATAGCTGTGGGATACATCAAGGCCATCCTACGATGAGTCGCTTCTTATCGACATCAGCTCATTATCCAAGAAGTTGACTTAGAAACAACCCTTTTAGTGCTTTGAATTTTGCATACATCAATGGAAAGTTTCTCACTTCCGGTGACAGGTTGACATCAATGGCCTTCGATCGAAAGATTTTGTGTGGTGTTCAACGTCGAATCATATATTCACACCACATGAATTGTACTGTAGTACCTTGAGGGTCATTATCATTATCAGTGATTCCTCTCACATATGTTAATAGCTTACATCATTGGCTGGTAATTAGGCAATGTCCGTCCATGTTCGACTTTAGAACATATTTTCACATGGATTGACTTGTACATCGAGTGAAGATTGAACAAGTTTGAAGACCCCAGATCTAGTTTCATCCATCCGGGTTGCAATATATTTAGGGGCATAAAAATATCAAATGTACAAAGGCTCTACACAGATGGTCATCCTAACCATGGATGATAACTTCATAGCTGAAGAATCACCAGTCTGTATTCACAAACGACTATCTCATCTATGTACATGAAATGAATTTATAAAGTTGAGCATAAGGATGCCTCCCTTAGCTAGATCATGAAAATTATATTATGATGGTGTATTATATTGTAACTTATGCAGGTCACCTTCCAGTTTGAAACTTCAAATCCTCATGATAAAGCATTTCACCCTACATCAATATTACGACTTCATGCTTTAGGGTAAACTGTTATAGACATATTTGGGCACGTCAACCCCAAACTTATATGTCGATAAACTAGGGCTCATCAACCCCTGAAAGAGTTGTTTCATTCCGTAAAGGAACATAGTCATTTGAATACACCATTCCCAAAAAGTTCCACCTGAGAAACCATCAAAAAATGGCCTAAATTAAACAACACTCACTACTCCACTGGAAACGTTTGATGCATACTGAGTGGTACAGTGCCAGGGTGTGATTCATACTAATTAGGCCTTCTATAGGGTGTGATGGGCAAGGATGGACAAATGTTTGAGACAGTTTTCTAGGTGGTTGCTCACAGAATCTTCTAGAAACTTCTCCTGTGCCACTTGCCTCTCTGAATTCACCGAAGGGTGAACAAGGGATCTAAGAAATCTCCAAGTGGAACCAATTGTAACAATTGGAATGACACTAATCAAAACCCATGCATGACTCACACACTTTCACACATCTACCAATGGATCTCCAATTCAAGAGATCTAGAGGCTGGAATATTGTCAATTGCAAGGAAGTGCTAATAATTTGTAATTGAGGAAGGAGCATTGTATTGTTGGTTTGATGCTGCTATTTCATGAGGTGAAGAAGGATTGAAGCTAGGAGTATGATGCTAGATCAGACAACTAGGTTGTAATTCTCCCTTCTATTAATAAATTTCTTCAAGTTTTCTTCCATACGATTGTGTAATTGTTAATATTATCATTTGTGAATGCTAACATTTATTCATTATATATATGATTTTGTAATGTTTATGTTGTAATAGATCATGTTGCTTTGACGGTTCTTTGTTTTTGTACTTGTGCATGTACTCTCCAAGCATGTTAAGTACGGGGAGGAGTTGCGGGATTTGCCAAAGGGGAGAGAGAGAAAAGAAGGGATTTAGCGGAAGCTCCAGGTTGGTTCCATTATCTTTCTCTTATCTATTACACATAGAAGAAATCATTGAATTGCTTTAAACTGTTGTTTCTAGGGTAGTTTCCAAAACCTAGAGGGCTAGCATTCTTTAGGAATACTAGTTTTCCCATAAACAAACATGTAACTAGAAAACCACATGCATAAACCATGCATCCATAAATCAACAAGGAAATCACACATGAAACCTATAACCTACAAATAAATCTTGCTATATTTGTTTATCCACATGTTCCCTTACACTTTCCTCCCTTCCTTTGCATTCTTTCTCTAATCCAGTTGAAAAATAGAGTGCTGCAAGCATGATCCAAGAAAACGTTGTGTGTGCAAGAGTAAGAGAGAGTGAGAGCATACAAGAGAGCTCTAAAACTGAACTAATAGAAGCTATGAACTGATCCTCAAAAGTTTTTTTGATCATTGAGGCCTCTATTTTCTTCATGTTCCTTCCTTTTTCCTTCAATTTCCATCTCATGCAAATCTATGACCTTTCATCTCCCTTTTCTCTTGTTTTCCTTTAAATCATAAATAAAATGCCAATTATTTCCATGTTTCCTTTTCCAATTCATTTTCCAATTCCCATAGCCATAAATTAATCACACGCGGTACCCATCACTATGTTTTTACAAACATTTAGCTTGGAATGCATGTCCCATGGCCTTGGTCTTATTTTTATTTACATACTAAATCAACCAGAGGTTGTTACAAACCCCTCCCCCTTGGGGGAACACCATCCTCATTTTTTAATCACACTTATAAACAAATGAAAAACAAGTTTCCCATGGAGCTCTATAACAAAGCTCATTGCAACATTTACATCATATCATACTGCTGAGACCACGACCATCATACCATGAACACCATACTACGTATTAGAGCTTTATAACACAACTCTATGATGTGTGTATATATATATATATATATATATAATTATATATATATAACCTAAACAAAATATCAAAAAAAAAATATCAAGGCACATCCACTCAGTCGACGAATAAAGAAGGATACATAGCCAACATTCGATTAGCCATCTCCCATGTAGCCTTGTCAAGCCCAAAGTGCTTCCAATGCATTTTAATTTGATCAATTACTCGATTCGAGAGCATAAGAATATTTCACTGCAAAATGCACTTAGGTTACGCCTAGAATTATTCTTCTAGTTCCACCTATAATACAAACCAATCAATAAAATGATCAATAGCTTTCACATAATTCTTAAGAAGTGACACATGGAAAACATTATGGAATTTCACTTTCTGAGGCAGTGCAAGTCAGTAGGCCACTGGTCCAATCCTCTTAAGGATCTCAAAATGCCTACAATACCAAGGTGCTAGCTTGACACATGATCCACTCATCAAGGAGATATTCTTATGCTTGATGCAGAATTAAACATGTTCCCCAACCTAAAACTCCTTAAATATCTTGTGTTGATTTGGATAACTATTTTTCCTTGTCTGTGTTTGTTTCATATTCTTCTTAATAACCTATATTTCTTGTTCCATCTCTGCCAACATATCTAGTCTAATAAATACCAAGTTCACATGATGACTCCCACTGACATGAGTATTAAAAATCCACCCATAAATTGTCACAAATGGACTCATCTTCAAGGAATCCTGATACCCATTATTTAATCCAAACTCTACTAGTGGAAGATACTATTCCCACTTCCGATGTTGATGCATGACATACATCCTCAACATGTACTCAAGAATCCTATTGACCCTCTCTGTATGTCCATATGTATGCAAATGACAAGTTGTACTAAAGAATAATTTTGTCCCCAAACCTCCAAACAACTCCTTCCAAAACCTAGAAGTGAACTTGGAATATCTGTCTAACACAATTTTCCTTGCAATACTGTGTAACTTCACTATCTCCATCATGAAGACCTGAGCTACCTCACTAGCTGAATTTGTAGACTTCACCGAAATCAAGTGAGCTACCTTAGTCAAATTTTCAACCACAACCATAATTGAATCGTGTTGTCTAGATGTCCTCAGTAAACCTGTAATGAAAACCATGGAAATGACCTCCCATTTCCACTTTGGAATTGGAATTGGCTACAAGAAACCACCTCTTTCTTCAATTTTGGCCAATGGTAGAGCTTCTTAACCAATATAAATGTCTTTTGATATCCTGGCTAACCTAAGTATGGCTTAGCGTGAAATTACCACAAGATAAGCTTCTTGAGTTCATTTTTTTCTAGCACATATATCCTATCCATAAATCTGACCAGACAATCAATCATGAGATTATAATCCACATCCTATTCACCTGTACCCTATTGTTGTAACTTGTTCTTAAGATGTTGGTACCTTTCATCATGTTGTCCTGGATGTAAAATTTGTTCATGCAATTGTGTTCCATATGAACTCATAGATGCAATGTAATTTACCTACACTCTTCTACTAAAAGCAACTGCAACCCTCTTCTCCTTACCCTTAATGTACTTGATCTAGAAGTAAAAATCACTAAGCATAGCTAACCACCTAGTTTGTCTAGCATACATATTAGTTTGGTCAAACAAGTACCTCATACCACTGTGACGACACATAAAAATGAACCTCCTACCAAGAAGATAGTGTCTCCACATATTCAATGCATGAATTATTTTTTTCAATTCAAGATTGTGAGTCACATATTTCTCCTCATGCTCATTCAATTTCCTTGAATCATAGCATACTACCTATCCTTCCTACAACAAGATTCCATCAAGTCTTCTCTTACAAGCATCTATACATACGAAAAACTCTTGTTTGGATCTAAAATCCTTAGAACTGGAGCATTTTTAAGAAACTACTTCAATTTCTCAAAACTAGCTACACATTCCTCTATAAATTAAAACTTATTCCCTTTTCACTGCAAGGATGTAATAGGATAGGAAATTCATGAGAGATTATGACGAACCCCATGTAGTAACCTGCGAATACCATAAATGATTTGATCTCATCCATATCCGTAGGAGCTGCCCTATTCCATGATAGCTCTAATGTTTTTGAGATCCACCACCATACCTTCCTTGGAAACAACATGTCTCGTGTAATGTACCTTTATCTGAAAGAAACATCACTTACTAAGCTTGGCATACAACTGATGCCATCTAAGAAATATTAACAATATTGCTAAGTATTTTGCATGCTCTTCCTCATTCTCAGAATATATCAATATGTCATCAACGAAAATTATCATAGACTTGCCCAAATAAGGATGCAATACACTATTCTTCAAATACATGAAAGTAGCTAGGAAATTATTCAAACCAAAAGGAACCACAACAAACTCATAGTGCCCATATCTGGTCCATAAAGTAGTCTTGTAGATGTCCTCTTATTTGATGCATACTTGATGATATATTGATCTCAAATTAATATTTGAGATCATTTTTTCTCCCTTCAACTCGTCAAAGAAGTCATGCATTTGCAATAAGGGGTTCCTACTCTTGATCATCACCTTGTCTAACTTCATGTAATCAATACACAACCTAAGAGTACCATCCTTCTTCTTCACAAAAAAATATTGGTGCACCCAGGGCGACACACTTGGCCTAATGTATTCCTTATCAAGCATTTCCTTCAATTGTAACTTTAGTTCCACTAACTCTAGAGTGATCATCCTATAAGGTTCCTTTGATGTTGGTGCTATTCCCAACATCAAGTCAACAGAAAATTCTACTTCTCTAGGAGGTAGTAACTCTAAGATCTTTGCTGGAAATACATCTTGAAATTGTTGCAAAACTAGATACATCTTCAAGACTTCTACATCATCAACATCCTTTCCTTTGTCACTAGAAATATGAACTGAAAAGAATAAATATTATTTCCTACTACTATGCTTTGCCTACATAGTTGTAACCATGCTCACTGATGTAGGTTTCTTCTTACCCTGCAAGATTCTCTTTTATTTTTCATCATCCAAACACTTAGTATCCTTATCATAGCATACTATATGATCCCAACGAAAGAACATTTAGTTGTATTGATGTAGACATACCATTCAACTCAAATGCACAAGATCTTACCCAATGATGAACTCTTTTCTTAGTACCTGTAATCAACTGCACCAACCAAGACTTTGCATTCACTTATTTATTCAAGCAACACTTATCCACCAGGTTAGGAATGATATAACTATAGTTAGATCCAAGTTCAATCAAATTAGAAACAACTTGATCACAAATTTTACCTTACATATCAATAATAGATTCCTAATGACAAGCCTTCTTATTATCTAATGTTGGATAAATCCAAGGAATACTTTGTCCAACATCCCCAGCTATCTTTCCATCATGACCACTGTAAATATATGGTCTCCCACCTTGATGTTGTGGACAATTTCTCCTGCAATGTTACTTGCCACAAGTCCAAGACTACAAAGGCTTCCTACCATCATCCTTGTTCTATTTATTAGACTAAAATCCTTGTCCTCTTTCAACTAAATTGAACTTATTTTATGGTGTTTCATTCTCCTTGTCATTTTTATGCTGAGGTTATCCTCTCTTCTTAGCGCACTTTCCTTTATTCTTCTCATTACCTTTCCAAACCTGCTTAAACTTAGTCTTGTGCTTCAATTCCTCATAATAGTGCTTCAACTGTCTAATGTATTCCTTGATATGGATGTTGGGGGAAGGCCCATAAGATCTAAGAAATTGAAATGCCAGAAGAAAGGAATAGAACACACAATAAAAAAATAATAAAGAATTTTTTTTAAACATAAAATCATTGTAAAATCTACATTGTCATGGATAATCCCCCCTTTTACAAAATGTGACTTGTTATTTATATCCTTTTCTTAGTTACAATACCATAGGTAAATTTCATTAGTGGGTAAATACCACGGGTGAATGAATACCATGGGTGGATATTAGTTACAATACCATAGATAGATTTCATGGGTTGATAAATACCATGGGAGGATGAATACCATGGGAAAATTCCACTTACAATACCATGGATAAATACCATAGACGAATGAATACCATGGGTGGATGTCACTTACAATACCATGGGTAAATTCCATGGGTGGATGCATTTTTCCATTAAGATCATTCCTCCCTCAATAAGAAATGGTCTCCATTGCATGAAGTTCCCTCCTAATCTAGGTATCTATTGGTGGCCACCCACCTATCCCACCTAGACCTAATGTCAATTTCATTTGTTTACTTGTTTATTTCAAGATGTACTATTTTTAGCATTTTTTTTGGGTCCTGAATTTCCGGAGTAGTTTTGGCCCCCTAACCAACATTTTTTTTGAGGTCCACTGTAGGCACCTAATCAAAGGTACGAGCTTGCGACAAATATTGTAGTGCTCAATGAGACTTTTCCAACAGGGTATTGTATGTGCCAAATGAATATAATATGACCAAGTTATGACCCTAGGAATTTGGCTTCCTAACTAACCCCAACGAAGCCCACAAAATCTTGGCGTTACATCTCCTAGGATTAGGGTTTTGGTTGTTTAGAGTTTTCTCATGTTTTTCAATAATAAATAGGCCATTGAGCCTCATTGTAACACAGTTCGGAGGCATGTAACCACCACATCACTTCTCAGAGATAAGCTACCATTGCGTGAGCTACTGTTATTTCCTTTCTATTTGTAAACATATTTCAGTATTTGATATTAACAAAATACTTATTTTTGTTGCACCTTTGTATTTATGGTTATATTTGTAATTATTTGTGTTCCTATTTAAATTCAGATCAGTGATGTCAGAGTGGTCTGCTCATTCTATGTCTTTCTTTGCATGTCCCCAAGAAGGTCAGGATATAAGGAGTTGGAGCTTGAACTGGTTGAACATTTACAAGGCCAGCCTCACAAATATCAATGGCCTCCCATGATGGAAGACAAAAAAGATGAGGGGATAGGAGATCCTTTCAAAATCTTGCTCGAAGAAGCTCTCAAGAAACAAAGGAATGCTATGATGGACAACTTTTCCTAGATCCTTTAGTGGCTACCCAAGGGTGACACATCTACTTCTAGTAGCTACTATGGAAGAGTCACACTCTTTAGGGTAGAATATACCTTTGACATTCCCATATTTGAGGCTTAGATAGATGCAGATGCCATAGATAAATGCTTGAATATACTAGAAGGATATTTTTCTATTCATGATTTTTCTAGCTGGGAAAAGATTACTTTTGGTCTTCTCAAAGTCTCCCCCCACATCAAGGATTGGTTGGAAACCTACTATGAGAGGAAGGGTGAAAGTAGGACTGTTGCGGAGGTAAATCCCCTCTGCGGATAGAGGTGGATCCCACTAGCCCCGAAGGGGTCTAGCAACAATCAATCACGCTGCATGCAAGTTTCTAGCTATATAATTTAAAAGTCGATCTAGGAGACCAACCTGGGATCCAACGCTTGTTTGTTGTGGGGGAAAGTGTTGCTCCTATCCTCTATCTCCGGCCAGTCGCTATTCGCTTATAGATACCTGCACAAGTGAAGAATAAACCACAACAAGCATAAAATCCAAAAACCATACAGCTATGTACCAGTCAAGCAAGATACAATTCACATATCACCGATGTAACACATAAATGAAACCATAATGACAGTCGCTTTGCATTAAAGTAATGAAAGAAGAGATTACAACCACTTAAGGCTTGACACTGTAAAACTCTTCTAGCTGGGTGGGCAGTCAGTCCGACACGTCTCGCAAAAACACTTCCTCTCTCATCAATCCGGCAGCATAACCTTACTTTCAACTTCCAGCTCAAAAGATTATCTCTCTCACACTAGCTTGTTTGCTCCTTTGCTTTGATCTCCAAAAACTCTGAACTAGCTCGTTCATTATGGGGGGAACGGGCTTTTATAGGAGAAGGGAGAAGAGATATTCATCGTATGTAGACACGTTCTGAATTTTGGTAATGTCTCATAATAGTCGTTGCCTTGGATAGAAAAGCCGAAACCCGGATGCTTTTGTGGGCTTTTTCCTTCAAGGAACTGAGTGAGTCGCAAGGGAAAAAGCATTCTTAGCATGCGCTGGCCAAAATCATGCCCAAATTGTGTGGCGCGGG